>JALPQI010003993.1:0-84162 GCA_025490895.1 Thaumatotibia leucotreta
CACTCCAATTCAAATCCAATCCAATTGAAATCATCATCATCATCATCAGCCTATGTTAGTCCACTGCTGGACGTAGGCCTCTCCTATTAACTATGCGTATAGACGCATTAGGAGGTAAACGCCCATAATCGCCACGCTGGGCAAGCGGATTGGCGATCGCAGTAATGTGTCCACACTGTCCACTATGATGACGCTGCTGCCCATCATCAATCTTGTAGAATGGTCAGTGACACTTCAATCCCTTAGTCGACTCTTACGACACCCGCAGGAGGAGTTGGGGTGGTGACAAATGTATTCTTACTCAACATCATCATCAAATCATCATCATCATTTATTTATTTAAAATTAGCGCTAACAGATAAACCTTACACGCTAATGAAATTTGAACCTTTCATAAATTCGATAACGTTGATTTTCCTTTGTTTGATTGATTTTACATACAAATGAAATTCGGCACTGTTCCTTACACAGCAAAGTTCAAAATATGATTTAAAGAAATTAGTGTGGTGGGCTTTACGAGGTTAATTATTCCGCACCAATTGTAAGTCTGTTTGACCCAATGGTTGACTGCCTTAAGGTATTAAGTCCGCCATTTGTACTTTTTTTAGGGTTCCGTAGCCAAAATGGCAATAACGGAACCCTTATAGATTCGTCATGTCCGTCTGTCATAGCCGATTTATTCGGAAACTACAAATACTACAGTAATGAAATTTGGTAAGAATATGTGTTGTATAAACCGCTACAGAATTATGATACTAAATTGTGCGTGACATCCAACTCTCGTGGTACTTATTGAATTGAGGTTTTAAGAGAGAAATTGTGGGTTTTATTAATTAAGTAATTTATTTATTACAGAGGAGGTGGTGGAAAACACCATCAAAATGGAGGTATGTGAGGACGTAGAACTGTCTTATGAGGACTTCGATTTCACGCAGCTCACCGCTAACGACGATGGTAATTTATCTAATTAATTGAAAACCCATACATATAAGGCACCCATACATACAGGTAAATTCACGAAAGCTGGCACGAATGGATCGAGTAAGATACAGAAAGTATCTATGTGTGGATGTCAAAATGACAGTAGATACAGGTTGGTATAGCACGGCCGCATACACATAATGATAGATGTCATTCATTTCATTCATTCCATTCGTGCCAGCTTTAGTGAATTTACCTATACCTATGTATAGTTTGATACACAAGATAAGTTTTACAATAGGGCTTGTCCATTAATCACGTCATACTGTATAGGGGGGGGGGGGGGTCATCGGACAAATCACGTGTAATTTTTTGTTACTCTCGAATCTGCTGAACAGCATTATAGTCAGTAAAAATCTTGACTTTTTATAAAACACTTTAAATACTAAGTTTTAAAACTTCGCGAACATTTACCTCGTAGTTGGCTGAAACGTACGTAAATTCAAGTGTTATTAGAAGGACTACTTCAGTTGGCAAAAACTTACACGTGATATTGGCTAAGGGGGGGAAGGGTCCAGAAAATATCATTAAATATCACCATGGGGGGTGGGGCCACAATCGTATGACGTGATTAATGGATAAGCCCATAGGTACCTACTACCTAGTTCCCCAACGAATCTCTCAGTCGTGAGAACGTTTTTGGGTGAATCAACTTTTTTCTGTCTGTTATTGCCATGGCGTACCGTAAGGTCGCCTAAGTCACGCTGGTTTTATGGACGGAGGTCTACTATTAACTATGCGTATAGACACATTAGGAGGTAAATGCCTATAATCGCCACGCTGGGCAAGCGGATTGGCGATCGCAGTAATGTGTCCAGGTCCACTATGATGACGCTATTGCCCATCATCAATCTTTTATCAAATAGTGGTAAGTGACACTTCAATCCCTAGTCGACTCTTAAGACTCCCGCAGGAGTTGGGGTGGTGACAAATGTATTCTTACTTCCATCACACGGCTGGTAGTAGTAAGAATAGTAGTAACACAGATCAGTATAGATAGCTAACGGAGGCATGGAACATGTCGCAGCGTTATGGCCGATAGGCCTTTATAGTGTGACAGATGCGTGCCCTATGAGCCAGTCGCAACTTACCCACGACTGCAGAATGAGCTCGGACATATCAGCAAAATGGCGAATTGTGCCGTTATTTCTTGTAAAAATAAGAGTGTAAATAATCATTTCAAGGACTATTGAGTCACGTACCACATGAAAGTATTGATTTTTTTAGTTATTAGTTGACAAAACCACGTATTTTTACAAATAATATATAACAACAAACCGCTGACATAATAGTTATTTATGTGGCTGGCGCATAATAAGAGGCATTAAACATGAGTGTGGTTTTATGAAACGAGCCGTAGGCGAGTTTCATAATAAGATCACACGAGTGTTTAATGCCTAATTATGTACAGTCACATACATAACTTTATCTACATCCATATCATTAGTTTAGAATGACAATTTACCTTTATTTTCATTGATATCCACTAAGTAATTACCTCTAAATATATAAAAATTCAAATCAGTTGAAATCACTCAATTTGAGTAAGGATATCCTACAATAAACATTTATTGAAAAAAAAAACAACAAAAAGAAGTTGACTTCATAATGTTAAAATTAATATCATGACGGACGATACTTTAATGTTAACATTATGATGCACTGTACTCTGCCTGTACTTTAATGTTAACATTATGATACAGCCACAGACACCGGTCTCTTAATATAGGTCATTACATTACCGCTTCTGAATACATAACAGGGAAATTATGATATTCCTGTAGATAAATGTCATAATGATTTTACTTGGGCGTACCAAGTGGTTGAACTATTCAGTGACAAATTGTAAGTGCGTATTACATTGACGGCTTAGAATAGCAAGCAAGTTGCAATTTGGTAAGCGACCGTGCAATGTATCCAATTGCTAGCGATAGTCACAACCGTACTGTCATTTCTTGGTACGGCCGCTGCGAGCAGGCCGCGAACTAGAGGTACGACTGACCGTGCCGATGACAAATAGGGTCGATAAATTGTTGATGTATTTGATTATATTCAATTTTTCTTTCATATTTTGACCTTTGTATCATTATCTTATGTTCATAAAATACCTATTATTATTTTGATTTCCCTTTTACAATAACCGTTGTCAAAGGTTGAAATTGTTTTATTTAAATATGTGACCATCGCGGAAACGGCTGATAACATTATGTTTATTAAGGGTACAACCGTCTAAATAATTATTTGTTCATTTGATTCCCAGCCACAATTAAGATGATGTCGTTAATAAATCGCTTTGTTCATATTCAAATGTATGTTTATAAAGATTAGATACATCGTCCAATGCGATATTTTAATCTGTATTTATTTCTTATTGAATGATAGATCGATTTTAATGTTTTTCTTAATATTCCGGCCTTATCAAATATCTATGGATAATAATTAGGCATCGGAGCTTTCATCGCACGATAAGACTAAATAGCAAGCTATGGAGTCGACATTCGCCTTAAATTTAAAATATTATTCATACTCATACTCATTATTTAATTTATCTTAAAATGCCTTTATAGCTATCGTGCATAAGTTATTACGTATTTTAAAACCCAATAAAATTATATATATTTTTTTTCTATATTATATATTATGTTACAATTTTATGACTTCAATTTTTCAACATTTACAATTATACAAACTACATCGCGGAAAATGATCTATAAAGGAGTACTGACCGCTAATAAAATTGATTAGTATGTTTGCTGGCAGTCATAACGTATCAGTGTCAATCAGTGGTGATTGCAAACGTAGCGGTATTTATATCTGTAAGTGGTAAATCCGATGTGTAAAATTCCATAATTAGTTATACCTAACCCAGAAGTAGCAGCAATTTTGGCGTAGATAGCGCCACACAATGATTTACAATATGACTATCAAAAATCTGCAATAGTGTGCGCTTAAGTTGTAAATTGTGAAGTACAACTCGGCCAATTGAGACATACATTTATTTTGAAACATATCAATAGTATTTTTCATCAAAGAAAATCCACTAGAACTTCAAGCTATATACAAAACTGGATAGAATCACGATTAATTAAAGTTTGATGCCGACCGGTCCGTGATACAATGTAACGTTTGTGATTCTTCTATTACCCAGCTCAAAAAAGAGAAGTCTACTATACTTGACAAAACCTGTGGTTTATGTTTCGATTGACTGTAAGTAAATATGACGACGCATAAAAATTATCATTTTAAAAAATTAGTACTCCTGAGTATTAAAAAGCCAGTAACTTTTAAAATTAATAACGTCAAAACATAAAAAATACTACATGATTGTATAAAAATGACTACACTCACATAATGGACGGAAGGAAGACAATTTGCTTCATTTTTATACCCCAACTTTTTATATTCCGTCTAACGTAAGTGTGGATTTATTAATATGACATATACTATGACAAAATTATATTGGGATGAAATTATAAAAGTAGTAATTTTTATACATCGCCTCATTTTCTCAGAGTCATTAGTGTTATTATACGCATAAATCGCTATGGTAAATTCAGAGCAATTTGAATTCACCCCAGACAATATGGAAAAAGCCGCAGTTATTTACTCATTTTATAATTGTAATTGTGAAAATTATAAATTTATAATGCATATAATATCGTCGGCTGACAACCAAAACTCACTATAAAAACTGTCACTACTCTTAGCAACCTCTTATGTCAGTATTGAATCTGAACTTAGATACGAGCTCTATTTCAAGTAGTTATTTGTTATTTAGTGAGTTTTGGTTGTCAACCGACGATATGGCATATCAGGACTTTGAAGCTCTTATTCCGGTAACTTCATGGTCCATGGAATTATCAACCAATTGGGTCCCAAGATACAGGCTCAGACTAGTTTGGGGCACACCGGACATCGCCAGATAAAATTGCAACTTCTGTGTTTGGGTAAATAAAGATATTTATTATTATTAATATTAATCATTCACAGTGCACGCTGTAAAGCTGTGGAATGAGCTGCCCCTGGCACTTAGGCAATCGCAGTCTGTAGCATCACTCAAGGTTAATTTGAAAAAGTTCTGGATGTCCAATGTAGTTTGAATTGGTTGAATACTGTATATATATTTATGCTTATATATGTACATATATTTATCTTTTACTTGTATATATTTATTGTTCAGTAATGTATTTATGTATGGTTTTTAGGTTTGATATAATAAAATTAGGTACTATGTATGATTTTTGTTTTCCTGTGCATACTTGTTGTATATTGTATGTTTGTCTATCCTGTCATTTTACTCTCCAACTCAATTACTCTAAGGTTAGCTGGAAGAGATCCCTTATAGGGATAAGTTCGCCTTTGTAATAACATTTTTATTATTATGTCGAAATTTTTATTTTGTACAATAAAGTGCTTTACTATTACTACTACTACTTAATTAAAAGATTTATTATTCGATTTCCGAAATTACGTTTTTGTTCTGATTTCAACTAAGTCCAGATAAATTTATTTACGTTTTATATTTATGACACGACACGGCCGCTCTGAAAACATTTTAAATTAAATTAAATAAGTGAGTATAAGTATGAATATGATTTTAGGTTTATGGCAAATGTCGACTCCATAGCTTGCCATTAGTCTTACCGTGCGATGAAAGCTCCGATGCCTAATAATAATTTATCGACGTAGCCTCCTCTCTAGTGCCGCATCATATGGTAGCGCTTTAGCCAATCACAGCGTGGCAAAGGCCCGACCTCGGAGACACCGAGACTCATTACAATTTCGCTTCGTTACAAATCTCTCTCTTTCATATATCTATGAGTAGTAAAAATAGAATACAATTCAAGATTAGAAACATCAATTTGTTTTTATAATTAAACAAATTGATATTGAAGTTACTTTTTTTTTACAATGCGGATAATCTCACAATGTCGTAACAGATATGCTTACCATAGAAAAAATCAACTGCGAAAGACTCCCGTGACAACCAGAGTCTTTCGCAGCTGATTTTTTGTATGGTAAGCACATCTGTTACGACACATTGTGAGAATACAATTATACAACACGAACTATGCACAACATATTGTTTTTATTCTTTGATTAAACCCTTAAACTCTTCCAGACGAGATCTATATCATTAAGTTGGAAGACGGGTCCTGCGTGGCAGGAGACGTGGACCTCTCTGAAGGCATCAGACTGGACGCCGGGCTGGCCCAGTATTCTGACCTAGCGAGGACCCTTCAAGGTTAGACAAGACATTTATTATTAATATCATCAAGTTGGAGGGTCCTGTGTGACCGAAGACGTGGACCTCTCTGAAGGCATCAGACTGGACGCCGGGCTGGCCCAGTATGCTGACCTAGCGAGGACCCTTCAAGGTTAGACAAGACATTTATTATTAATATCATCAAGTTGGAGGGTCCTGTGGCTGGAGACGTGGACCTCTCTGAAGGCATCAGACTGGACGCCGGGCTGGCCCAGTATTCTGACCTAGCGAGGACCCTTCAAGGTTAGACAAGACATTTATTAGTATTAATATCATCAAGTTGGAGGGTCCTGTGGCTGGAGACGTGGACCTCTCTGAAGGCATCAGACTGGACGCCGGGCTGGCCCAGTATCCAGACCTAGCGAGGACCCTTCAAGGTTAGACAAGACATTTATTAGTATTAATATCATCAAGTTGGAGGGTCCTGTGTGGGAGACGTGGACCTCTCTGAAGGCATCAGGCTGGACGCCGGGCTGGCCCAGTATCCTGTAGCGAGGACCCTTCAAGGTTAGACAAGACATTTATTAGTATTAATATCATCAAGTTGGAGGGTCCTGTGTGGGAGACGTGGACCTCTCTGAAGGCATCAGGCTGGACGCCGGGCTGGCCCAGTATCCTGTAGCGAGGACCCTTCAAGGTTAGACAAGACATTTATTAGTATTAATATCATCAAGTTGGAGGGTCCTGTGTGGCCGGAGACGTGGACCTCTCTGAAGGCATCAGACTGGACGCCGGGCTGGCCCAGTATCCTGTAGCGAGGACCCTTCAAGGTTAGACAAGACATTTATTAGTATTAATATCATCAAGTTGGAGGGTCCTGTGTGGGAGACGTGGACCTCTCTGAAGGCATCAGGCTGGACGCCGGGCTGGCCCAGTATCCTGTAGCGAGGACCCTTCAAGGTTAGACAAGACATTTATTAGTATTAATATCATCAAGTTGGAGGGTCCTGTGGCCGGAGACGTGGACCTCTCTGAAGGCATCAGACTGGACGCCGGGCTGGCCCAGTATCCTGTAGCGAGGACCCTTCAAGGTTAGACAAGACATTTATTAGTATTAATATCATCAAGTTGGAGGGTCCTGTGGCTGGAGACGTGGACCTCTCTGAAGGCATCAGACTGGACGCCGGGCTGGCCCAGTATTCTGACCTAGCGAGGACCCTTCAAGGTTAGACAAGACATTTATTAGTATTAATATCATCAAGTTGGAGGGTCCTGTGTGGGAGACGTGGACCTCTCTGAAGGCATCAGACTGGACGCCGGGCTGGCCCAGTATCCTGTAGCGAGGACCCTTCAAGGTTAGACAAGACATTTATTAGTATTAATATCATCAAGTTGGAGGGTCCTGTGTGGGAGACGTGGACCTCTCTGAAGGCATCAGACTGGACGCCGGGCTGGCCCAGTATCCTGACCTAGCGAGGACCCTTCAAGGTTAGACAAGACATTTATTAGTATTAATATCATCAAGTTGGAGGGTCCTGTGGCTGGAGACGAGGACCTCTCTGAAGGCATCAGACTGGACGCCGGGCTGGCCCAGTATCCTGTAGCGAGGACCCTTCAAGGTTAGACAAGACATTTATTAGTATTATTATCATCAAGTTGGAGGGTCCTGCGTGGACCTCTCTGAAGGCATCAGACTGGACGCCGGGCTGGCCCAGTATCCTGACCTAGCGAGGACCCTACAAGGTTAGAAGACAAGACATTTATGACAAATCTTAAATGGAACATCTCGGCGAAGCAATCGCTGATCGTTGGGACAGATCCCTCAGCGTAATGGGCTGGCTTAGATACAAAATTATAATTTCCATACTCCGTGCTACAAGCATGTGCATTCGGGGTACGCGCCACACAAATTTAACTCCTTCAAAAACTTTTTTGGTTTAAACGATGGCGCAGCCCTACCCAATCTTTCCTCTACTTGACTAGAGTACCTAATATCACCATATACGTGATAACTATTTATTTATTTATTTTTAAATTATCCTTTATAAATAAATAAATAAATAAATATCTTGGGACATCTCACACAAATCAACCTAGTCCCGCGATAAGCTCAATTAAGGCTTGTGATGTGGGCACCAGCACCAGGCGACGATATACAGGGTGTTTGGTTAGCGGTGTCGGAGCTTTTAAGGGTTTAAACTACAGTCAATTTTATCGATAAATTACCAAACAATTTTTTTTTTGTGCCAACGATAATTAAATGGCGGCCATTTTAAAATTTCAAACAGACGAATACGGGCGCACGTGATATTTCTGGAATTATACGTTTGTTATCGGTCCTATCCTTGCAAAAAATCTCGTTTGAGAGCTCATTAGATAAGCAAACTAATTAAGCTAATCATTTGACTCAACTATTTGAACAACAAGGCTAAAAAAAAATTTTTTTATTAAAAATAGTAAAAAATTCACCTTTTTTTTCAATTACTTTAATTTTGCATGAAAACTAGGTCGTTAAGATAGGTTTTTAGTGTTGTTATTTGTTAGTACAGGATGTTAGCTAAAACACAAAACCATAATTACAGTTATACCTCAAGTACTTTAGGAATTACAAGTGCTCAAACATGCACTGGATGGATGGAAGGCGGCCACTTCACTAGTCAGTACACTGCTGACATTCATTTGTTTATGGATTTTGCATCGGGAACGCTAAATGCATCTGTTTTGGTGTATGTTTGAGCACTTGTAATTACTAAAGTACTTAAGGTATAACTGTAATTATGGTGTTATTTTTAGCTAACATACTGTACTAATAAATAACAACATCAAAAACCTATCTTAACGACATAGTTTTCATGCAAAATTAAATTAATTGAAAAATTAAGGTGAATTTTTTACTATTTTTAATTAAAAAAAATTTTTTTAGCCTTGTTGTTTACGTAGTTTAGTCAAATGATTAGCTTAATTAGTTTGCTTATCTAATGAGCTCTCCAACGAGTTTTTTTTTGCAGGGATAGGACCGATAACAAACGTATAATTCCATAAATATCACGTGCGCCCGTATTCGTCTGTTTGAAATTTTAAAATGGCTGCTATTTAATTATCATTGGCACAAAAAAAAATTGTATGGTTATTTATCGATAAAATTGATTGTAGTTTAAGCCCTTATAAGCTCCGACACCGCTAACCAAACACCCTGTATATAATAGATAGATACATATTAGATACTTAGATACATACACAGCCTTTATGTTACTATATTTTTGTCAATAAATGATCATCTCATTGAGAGACATTTATTGGTATTAATCATACACCGTCAATAACATAGTAAACATACATTAAATAATTTCATTACAATAATGTACAATTCAATAAATAAATAAATTAACAAATTAATAGTTATTTATGTGGCTGGCGCATAATAAGAGGCATTAAACATGACTGTGGTTTTATGAAACGAGCCGTAGGCGAGTTTCATGCTAAGATCACATGAGTGTTTATTGCCTAATTAATCTAATTATGTACAGTCACATACATATTATTAGAGCATTCCTCAAGAAGTTTGTACCAGGGAACGGATACCGGTTTTTTCTCCATACAATAAAAAAACTGTTCTAATTTCTTTCCATTTTCTTCGGTAAGTATATAAATTCTTTGTTACTTCAAAAAACGATGAATTCGAAAAAATATTGACTACTACATATAATAGAGTAAAATATTAAATAAAACTATGAAAACGGATAAACACGCGTATTGATGAATTGTTAAATTTAAAAATAACTTTATAATAACGTGTCCTTATAGACGTACGAAACATATTGCTTGATGTACAAAATGAATTTATTTATAACTAATTATTTTTAATAATGTGTACCTAGTTACACTAATGTATTGAATTTAATACCTATATGTTAGAATTGTTAAATGACCTGTAATGTTTAATTATCAATAAAATTTATGATTATGATTATTAACTTCATTCCGACGTCTGGAGTCGCCCGCAGATCTAGAACCCTGTAAAGTGTTCGAAACGTTGGGATGAAGTTAAAGTTAATTAATATACGCGAGTTTATCCGTTTTCATAGTTTTATTTCATGTATGTATAATCCTCCCGGTAACCAAAGAAAATATTAGAGTAAAATATTTTTCGGTGAAGGAAAACATCGTGAGGAAACCTGCATACATAAGCGAAGAAATTCAATGGTGTATGTGAAGTTCCCAGCCCGCTTAGGGCCAGCGTGGGGACTATAGCCCAGTCTCTCTCATGAGAGGAGGCCTGTGCCCAGCAGTGGGACATTATACAGGCTAAAATATTAAATACTAGCGACCCGCCCCGGCTTCGCACGGGTACTATACATACATAAAAACCTTCCTCCTGAATTACTCTACCTATTAAAAAAAATCTCATCAAAATCCGTTGCGTAGTTTTAAAGATTTAAGCATACATGGGACATAGGGACAGAAAAAGTGACTTTATTTTATACTATGTAGTGATATATTAATTTTGTACCTCACGCAACAACTTAACAATTTTAATTTCTTACTTTCAGCTCCAAAACCCAAAAAAGAAAGACCCAGAAGAAGAGTAAAGGCAAAGATGGAAACAGAAGTAACAGAATGTCACCTGAACAAGCGAGCCAACTCACTCAAACTGATCCGTAACTCCAATGTTTGCCTCTTTAAGGCAGGTCGAGGCAAATTCACCTGCTTCTACTGTTTCGAAGCATACACCGACATGGACCAACTAAGAGAACATTCAACGCAGCACTCTCATACGAAGGAGTTAGTTATCAAAATCAACCCGGTCGCTCATCTCTGCTACAAGAAGGCAGAAATATCCGGCCTGCACTGCGCTAGATGCCTTGAACCATGCGACAGTTTAGAAGCTTTACAAGAACATTTGACTACCATACATGGTTTTAGTTTTACTGATGATGGACATTTGCTGATACCATTTAAATTGGATGAAGGGAATCGCTGTTTTATATGTGATTTAGTGTGCAATACATTTACGCATTTAAGTATGCATATGAACTCTCATTTCCCTAATTATGTGTGTGAAACGTGCGGTGCTGCTTATATAAATTATAAAAATCTGGACGTTCATAGGAGAGTGGTACATTTAAGTAAATGTAAAAAGTGCTTACAAGACAATTGTACGTGTGATAAAGTGAAAATGCGGGCTGTATCTCGTATGTGTGTTAAATGTAATATAACCTTTAAATATTCTTATTTATACAAAGAACATAACTATGTAGTCCACGGAGCTAAGAGGCCTTTAGCGAATTGTGATGTGTGCGGTAAAATTTTTCTTACACCAAACAATTTGAAGCTTCATATAAGGAGAATTCATAATGCCGAAAGAAATCATGTGTGTAAGATATGTGAAATGAGTTTCTTCACTGCCCATGGTATGAGGAAACATATTCGGCGTACACATACTGAAATAGAAATTAAACCATACTCGTGCAACTACTGTGCGTGCAAGTTTAAGATGAAGTATTCGTTGAGTAAGCATTTGAAGAATCGGCATGGGAGGAGAATGGATGGGAGGCTGTTTAGCGAAGTTGGATCTGGTTTGGAAGAGATCCAAGTGTAAAGTAATAATAATATGCTGTCAAATGTTCATTTTAACTTATAAATGAAGGGTCCACGGAAAAAACATGTCCAGTGCTTAAAAAAATTCATGGCAAATTCACACTTTATTCTGTTAAAAGTAAAGGTGGTTTTTCCTTCTGTAATTTGAATTGACTAGACTTTCCGTGGACCCTTCAAATATTAGATTGAGACATACCAAAGAAAAAACCGGACAAGTGCGAGTCGGAGTCGCGCACGAAGGTATTTGATAACGGTACGGTTATCAATTTATCATTAAAAAAATATGTTTGTTGTATGGGAGCCCCCTTAAATAGCCATTTTCAAAATGTATGTAAGACCGAATGGGACATACAATACTTAGCGGCTGATTGTTAACCTTTTGGACGCTAACGACTGATATATTGGCACCGCCTTTTGGACGCTAACGACTGATATATTGGCACCGCAGGTTCTACGCCAAGGACCGACATACACCGTGTTTTTTTTAATTCCGTTAAATTTAACAGGCTGCTTGGTACGTTAATTGGAGCTACCTGGTATATAGCTTTTAGTCGAACTCGTAAAATTTTTTTTTTTTGTTTTCATACTTAATACATGAAATGGTAAGTGACAGTGACATGAAATTAGAATGTAATAAAGGTTGCAATACACTTGTTCAGTTATTAAACTTATTTTTTTAGTACAGATGGTGTACTTTTTAGGCTCTAGTGCGAGAAGTGGATCATTTTACGTCAAGTCCAAAACTTCGGAGGCCCATCTGTACTAAAAAACGTCGTACGCGACACGTGCAAAAACGAAATTCGTAACTCGTGTCGATTTAAAACACTCCCTATCGGTCGTGTTTTACAACATCGCCACTCCTTTCGAATTTCATGTTTTCGCACTTGTGTCGTAATGTACTATTTTAATAACTCAATAACAGTAAGAGTTGAGACACTAGTTTCTTAGAGAAATTGATTATTTTTGTCCTAAATAAGCTTCCATTTAATTTAACGGACATCAATAAAAACACGGTGTATAAGCCACGGTCCACAGAGCAATATAAACCGCCACACATGTGACATTTTGTTCACGTGGCTTCGAAAAGGTTAAATGTTAACTTAGGGGGTCTGCCTTTCACTCGCTCCAATCGGCGAGTATGAGGATGGATAATAAATTTGTACATTAGGATGAAGTATTTTGATGTTGATAAAAATTGGTAGGCTAACGTCATCCAATGCTTGAAGATAGTATACATTTATGAAATATCTTTCAATCTGTACTTATTTTAGAATGTTTTATAATTTGTAAATATTTGTATACTAATGATTTGTAAATAAAATCCGTTCAACAATTATATGCATTTCATTATTTACTAGCCGAGTATAAAGTTCCTCTGGATTGCCGTCCAACGTGCTTCCAATTACACCAGCACCAGACGACCTTCCGTCGATCACAACGAATTTAGTTAATGGTATTGTGAAGCTAATCACAAGCGACATCTGTACTTAATGTTTCGAAGGTACTACAACCTTAAGCCACTCAAAGACGTGTGTCTACCACAATCGTCCGCAAACTCTCCGTTGCATTGAATTTGCTATAGAGGGCGCTGTAATCAATTCATGATTAGAAAACATCATTCATGATTAGCAATTGTAATTTTGCTTCGCAGAAAAGTAGATATTTACTGCAGATCTATTTAAGTTCCTGCACTACATTTTATGTTGATGGCAAACAAACGCACGGCCCTTCCGATGGTAAACAGTAACTGTAGCCAATAGACGCCCTAGATTGGAAAAACTGTAAATTTACAATTGTAGCACTTGTCAATGTGAAATTGGGGCTAGATTTACAAACAACGCAAGATGGAAATAAATAATAATTCAATATATTTTCAACTATTTAATGCACAACATGAGTCCTTTTCATATGTCTTCTCAGCGAGTCCTTCGTCGCAAACGGGTTACTGCATAAATTACAGGAATATCTCTTCTCCCCCGTATGGGTTACTCGATGTCTCGCCACATCAGACTTAGTATAAAATAAATTATGACACACATCACATTCATGATTCTTCTCCTTCATATGCACATTTTTCATGTGATTATTACACAAACTTTTAGTTACAAATGGTTTCTCACATATCAAACACTTATGTTCCGGTTTAGGCAGACCATGTTTTTCGACCAAGTGTAAAACTTTAAAATTCTCCTGAAAGAATCTTTCATTACAATAAGGACATGGAAATCTTAGTTTTCTTTCAAATTTAACATTATGCACTGAAATATCGTGATGTTTTTTATCTATTCTATTCTGGAATAAATCTCCGCATATTTTACAACGGAACGGTCTATGAGACCTAGTTTTATGTAAATTTAGGAAGACTAGATTAGAAAAGGCAGCCCCACATATATGGCAGACTTGCTTTTGAAAATGTTTATTCATATGCATATTTAAAAGTCTAAACACTGTGAATTTCTCCGAACACATTTGGCACTTTAATTCACTTTCAATTTTGAACGGAACAAGTAAATCTTCTTTAAGTTGAAACTTGATTCCGTGCTCCGACAGATGTGATCTTAAAGTCTCCAAGTCTCCGACAGATTCTTGGCATAAGTTGCAGGATAGGTCTGATATTTCAACCTTGACGAGTCGGTTTTGCTGAAGGATGATTTTCTTCTTGATGTGGTCGAGTGTGTGTGCTGTGTTGGTATGATGCCGGAGACCAGACATGTCGGAAAATGGTTCTTTGCAGCAGAAGCAGCGGTACCTGTGGGAGAAAGTGTGAAAGATGTTGACAAGTATACATTTTAGCTCTATCCTTTTCTGTCTGATGACCAAGGTACTTAGCAAAGTTGCCCATCGCAAGTTCAAATCGTAAACGAAAGGCAGCTAACTCTGTCTTTGTCGCACGAATAGGAAAGAGTGACAGAGAGGGAAAACTACGATACGATACCAAGCGTTAGCGATTGGCAACTTGGCTAAGGATCCTGAGATAAGGATGGTAATAATTTTGACCTACGAACAAATAAAACATGGAAGCCGCACGCCATCGCCATAGTAAATTGCCTTTCAAAAACGGTCCTGAATTTTAGTTGACAAGAGTCACCCCCTCTTCAATGCAAGACGGTAATGAATTTCAATATTAAGCTATAAAAACTTAACCGCCATTTAAAAATAGTTGTGATTGGTCCATCAAAGTTTTGATTGGCTATATTCTATAAACATTTGTCAAAGATGTTGAGCATATTTCAGCGGAAAAGCGCTATGTCCTGCCCATCTTGGCACAATTGATCAATTGTGTTTGGGGGCATTTTTAAGCTCGCGTTAGACGTCCATGTTATATATGGTCGTAGATTTTAACTTACTAACGGATACTTTCAACTGAGTATGGAAAAATCAGCCCTAAATAAAGTACTAATTGAAATGGCATAATTGATGACGGGCAGCGGCGTTATAGTAGACACACTACTGCGATTGCCAATTCGCTTGCCTAGCGTGGCGATTATGGGCATTTGCCTCCTAACGTGTCTATACGCATAGTTAATAGGAGGCCTACATCCAGCAGTGGACTGAGATAGGCTGATGTGAAATACACAAATAATGCTCTCGCCGGGATTCGAAACCGGAACCTCCAGCTTCGTAGGCAGTGTCACTACCAACTAGGCTACAGAGGCAAAGAAGAGGCTGATTTGATATTTGATGAAATTATACTACTTATTAGTTTCTTAGGTTAGAAGTTTATAAATTGGACTTGTCTAGAGAGAGCCGCGGCGGGACGCTAGCTTGCTCCACTTGTCCAGAGTGTGGACGCTAGCTTGCTCCACTTGTCTAGAGTGTGGACGCTAGCTTGCTCCACTTGTCTAGAGTGTGGACGCTAGCTTGCTCCACTCGTCTAGAGTGTGGACGCTAGCTTGCTCCACGTGTCTAGAGTGTGGACGCTAGCTTGCTCCACTTGTCTAGAGTGTGGACGCTAGCTTGCTCCACTCGTCTAGAGTGTGGACGCTAGCTTGCTCCACTTGTCTAGAGTGTGGACGCTAGCTTGCTCCACTCGTCTAGAGTGTGGACGCTAGCTTGCTCCACTTGTCTAGAGTGTGGACGCTAGCTTGCTCCACTCGTCTAGAGTGTGGACGCTAGCTTGCTCCACGTGTCTAGAGTGTGGACGCTAGCTTGCTCCACTTGTCTAGAGTGTGGACGCTAGCTTGCTCCACTTGTCTAGAGTGTGGTAAACAAGCGCACCAGCCGCGGTCCCACTGGAACACGGTGGCGCTGCTGTGAGCGAGCAACTGCAGCGAGTTCTGTCGCAGGAGGGGCCCTTGTGCCGCGGCGGGACGCTAGCTTGCTCCACTTGTCTAGAGTGTGGACGCTAGCTTGCTCCACTTGTCTAGAGTGTGGACGCTAGCTTGCTCCACTTGTCTAGAGTGTGGACGCTAGCTTGCTCCACTTGTCCAGAGTGTGGACGCTAGCTTGCTCCACTTGTCCAGAGTGTGGACGCTAGCTTGCTCCACTTGTCTAGAGTGTGGTAAACAAGCGCACCAGCCGCGGTCCCACTGGAACACGGTGGCGCTGCTGTGAGCGAGCAACTGCAGCGAGTTCTGTCGCAGGAGGGGCCCTTGTGCCGCGGCGGGACGCTAGCTTGCTCCACTTGTCTAGAGTGTGGACGCTAGCTTGCTCCACTTGTCTAGAGTGTGGACGCTAGCTTGCTCCACTTGTCTAGAGTGTGGACGCTAGCTTGCTCCACTTGTCTAGAGTGTGGACGCTAGCTTGCTCCACTTGTCTAGAGTGTGGACGCTAGCTTGCTCCACTTGTCCAGAGTGTGGACGCTAGCTTGCTCCACTTGTCTAGAGTGTGGACGCTAGCTTGCTCCACTTGTCTAGAGTGTGGACGCTAGCTTGCTCCACTTGTCTAGAGTGTGGACGCTAGCTTGCTCCACTTGTCTAGAGTGTGGACGCTAGCTTGCTCCACTTGTCTAGAGTGTGGACGCTAGCTTGCTCCACTTGTCCAGAGTGTGGACGCTAGCTTGCTCCACTTGTCTAGAGTGTGGACGCTAGCTTGCTCCACTTGTCTAGAGTGTGGACGCTAGCTTGCTCCACGTGTCTAGAGTGTGGACGCTAGCTTGCTCCACTTGTCTAGAGTGTGGACGCTAGCTTGCTCCACTTGTCTAGAGTGTGGACGCTAGCTTGCTCCACTTGTCTAGAGTGTGGACGCTAGCTTGCTCCACTTGTCTAGAGTGTGGACGCTAGCTTGCTCCACTTGTCTAGAGTGTGGACGCTAGCTTGCTCCACTTGTCTAGAGTGTGGACGCTAGCTTGCTCCACTTGTCTAGAGTGTGGTAAACAAGCGCACCAGCCGCGGTCCCACTGGAACACGGTGGCGCTGCTGTGAGCGAGCAACTGCAGCGAGTTCTGTCGCAGGAGGGGCCCTTGTGCCGCGGCGGGACGCTAGCTTGCTCCACTTGTCTAGAGTGTGGACGCTAGCTTGCTCCACTTGTCTAGAGTGTGGACGCTAGCTTGCTCCACGTGTCTAGAGTGTGGACGCTAGCTTGCTCCACTTGTCTAGAGTGTGGACGCTAGCTTGCTCCACTTGTCCAGAGTGTGGACGCTAGCTTGCTCCACTTGTCTAGAGTGTGGACGCTAGCTTGCTCCACTTGTCTAGAGTGTGGACGCTAGCTTGCTCCACTTGTCTAGAGTGTGGTAAACAAGCGCACCAGCCGCGGTCCCACTGGAACACGGTGGCGCTGCTGTGAGCGAGCAACTGCAGCGAGTTCTGTCGCAGGAGGGGCCCTTGTGCCGCGGCGGGACGCTAGCTTGCTCCACTTGTCTAGAGTGTGGACGCTAGCTTGCTCCACTTGTCTAGAGTGTGGTAAACAAGCGCACCAGCCGCGGTCCCACTGGAACACGGTGGCGCTGCTGTGAGCGAGCAACTGCAGCGAGTTCTGTCGCAGGAGGGGCCCTTGTGCCGCGGCGGGACGCTAGCTTGCTCCACTTGTCTAGAGTGTGGACGCTAGCTTGCTCCACTTGTCTAGAGTGTGGTAAACAAGCGCACCAGCCGCGGTCCCACTGGAACACGGTGGCGCTGCTGTGAGCGAGCAACTGCAGCGAGTTCTGTCGCAGGAGGGGCCCGGAGCCGCGGCGGGACGCTAGCTTGCTCCACTTGTCTAGAGTGTGGACGCTAGCTTGCTCCACTTGTCTAGAGTGTGGTAAACAAGCGCACCAGCCGCGGTCCCACTGGAACACGGTGGCGCTGCTGTGAGCGAGCAACTACAGCGAGTTCTGTCGCAGGAGGGGCCCTTGTGCCGCGGCGGGACGCTAGCTTGCTCCACTTGTCTAGAGTGTGGACGCTAGCTTGCTCCACTTGTCTAGAGTGTGGTAAACAAGCGCACCAGCCGCGGTCCCACTGGAACACGGTGGCGCTGCTGTGAGCGAGCAACTGCAGCGAGTTCTGTCGCAGGAGGGGCCCTTGTGCCGCGGCGGGACGCTAGCTTGCTCCACTTGTCTAGAGTGTGGACGCTAGCTTGCTCCACGTGTCTAGAGTGTGGTAAACAAGCGCACCAGCCGCGGTCCCACTGGAACACGGTGGCGCTGCTGTGAGCGAGCAACTGCAGCGAGTTCTGTCGCAGGAGGGGCCCTTGTGCCGCGGCGGGACGCTAGCTTGCTCCACTTGTCTAGAGTGTGGACGCTAGCTTGCTCCACTTGTCTAGAGTGTGGACGCTAGCTTGCTCCACTTGTCTAGAGTGTGGACGCTAGCTTGCTCCACTTGTCTAGAGTGTGGACGCTAGCTTGCTCCACTTGTCTAGAGTGTGGTAAACAAGCGCACCAGCCGCGGTCCCACTGGAACACGGTGGCGCTGCTGTGAGCGAGCAACTGCAGCGAGTTCTGTCGCAGGAGGGGCCCTTGTGCCGCGGCGGGACGCTAGCTTGCTCCACTTGTCTAGAGTGTGGACGCTAGCTTGCTCCACTAGTCTAGAGTGTGGTAAACAAGCGCACCAGCCGCGGTCCCACTGGAACACGGTGGCGCTGCTGTGAGCGAGCAACTGCAGCGAGTTCTGTCGCAGGAGGGGCCCTTGTGCCGCGGCGGGACGCTAGCTTGCTCCACTTGTCTAGAGTGTGGACGCTAGCTTGCTCCACTTGTCTAGAGTGTGGACGCTAGCTTGCTCCAGTTGTCTAGAGTGTGGACGCTAGCTTGCTCCACTTGTCTAGAGTGTGGACGCTAGCTTGCTCCACTTGTCTAGAGTGTGGACGCTAGCTTGCTCCACGTGTCTAGAGTGTGGACGCTAGCTTGCTCCACGTGTCTAGAGTGTGGACGCTAGCTTGCTCCACTTGTCTAGAGTGTGGTAAACAAGCGCACCAGCCGCGGTCCCACTGGAACACGGTGGCGCTGCTGTGAGCGAGCAACTGCAGCGAGTTCTGTCGCAGGAGGGGCCCTTGTGCCGCGGCGGGACGCTAGCTTGCTCCACTTGTCTAGAGTGTGGACGCTAGCTTGCTCCACTTGTCTAGAGTGTGGACGCTAGCTTGCTCCACGTGTCTAGAGTGTGGTAAACAAGCGCACCAGCCGCGGTCCCACTGGAACACGGTGGCGCTGCTGTGAGCGAGCAACTGCAGCGAGTTCTGTCGCAGGAGGGGCCCTTGTGCCGCGGCGGGACGCTAGCTTGCTCCACTTGTCTAGAGTACAGACGCTAGCTTGCTCCACTTGTCTAGAGTGTGGTAAACAAGCGCACCAGCCGCGGTCCCACTGGAACACGGTGGCGCTGCTGTGAGCGAGCAACTGCAGCGAGTTCTGTCGCAGGAGGGGCCCTTGTGCCGCGGCGGGACGCTAGCTTGCTCCACTTGTCTAGAGTGTGGACGCTAGCTTGCTCCACTTGTCTAGAGTGTGGACGCTAGCTTGCTCCACTTGTCTAGAGTGTGGACGCTAGCTTGCTCCACTTGTCTAGAGTGTGGACGCTAGCTTGCTCCACTTGTCTAGAGTGTGGACGCTAGCTTGCTCCACTTGTCTAGAGTGTGGTAAACAAGCGCACCAGCCGCGGTCCCACTGGAACACGGTGGCGCTGCTGTGAGCGAGCAACTGCAGCGAGTTCTGTCGCAGGAGGGGCCCTTGTGCCGCGGCGGGACGCTAGCTTGCTCCACTTGTCTAGAGTGTGGACGCTAGCTTGCTCCACGTGTCTAGAGTGTGGACGCTAGCTTGCTCCACTTGTCTAGAGTGTGGACGCTAGCTTGCTCCACTTGTCTAGAGTGTGGACGCTAGCTTGCTCCACTTGTCTAGAGTGTGGTAAACAAGCGCACCAGCCGCGGTCCCACTGGAACACGGTGGCGCTGCTGTGAGCGAGCAACTGCAGCGAGTTCTGTCGCAGGAGGGGCCCTTGTGCCGCGGCGGGACGCTAGCTTGCTCCACTTGTCTAGAGTGTGGACGCTAGCTTGCTCCACTTGTCTAGAGTGTGGACGCTAGCTTGCTCCACTTGTCTAGAGTGTGGTAAACAAGCGCACCAGCCGCGGTCCCACTGGAACACGGTGGCGCTGCTGTGAGCGAGCAACTGCAGCGAGTTCTGTCGCAGGAGGGGCCCTTGTGCCGCGGCGGGACGCTAGCTTGCTCCACTTGTCTAGAGTGTGGACGCTAGCTTGCTCCACTTGTCTAGAGTGTGGACGCTAGCTTGCTCCACTTGTCTAGAGTGTGGACGCTAGCTTGCTCCACTAGTCTAGAGTGTGGACGCTAGCTTGCTCCACTTGTCTAGAGTGTGGTAAACAAGCGCACCAGCCGCGGTCCCACTGGAACACGGTGGCGCTGCTGTGAGCGAGCAACTGCAGCGAGTTCTGTCGCAGGAGGGGCCCTTGTGCCGCGGCGGGACGCTAGCTTGCTCCACTTGTCTAGAGTGTGGACGCTAGCTTGCTCCACTTGTCTAGAGTGTGGACGCTAGCTTGCTCCACTTGTCTAGAGTGTGGACGCTAGCTTGCTCCACTAGTCTAGAGTGTGGACGCTAGCTTGCTCCACTTGTCTAGAGTGTGGTAAACAAGCGCACCAGCCGCGGTCCCACTGGAACACGGTGGCGCTGCTGTGAGCGAGCAACTGCAGCGAGTTCTGTCGCAGGAGGGGCCCTTGTGCCGCGGCGGGACGCTAGCTTGCTCCACTTGTCTAGAGTGTGGACGCTAGCTTGCTCCACTTGTCTAGAGTGTGGACGCTAGCTTGCTCCACTTGTCTAGAGTGTGGACGCTAGCTTGCTCCACTAGTCTAGAGTGTGGACGCTAGCTTGCTCCACTTGTCTAGAGTGTGGACGCTAGCTTGCTCCACTTGTCTAGAGTGTGGTAAACAAGCGCACCAGCCGCGGTCCCACTGGAACACGGTGGCGCTGCTGTGAGCGAGCAACTGCAGCGAGTTCTGTCGCAGGAGGGGCCCTTGTGCCGCGGCGGGACGCTAGCTTGCTCCACTTGTCTAGAGTGTGGACGCTAGCTTGCTCCACTTGTCTAGAGTGTGGTAAACAAGCGCACCAGCCGCGGTCCCACTGGAACACGGTGGCGCTGCTGTGAGCGAGCAACTGCAGCGAGTTCTGTCGCAGGAGGGGCCCTTGTGCCGCGGCGGGACGCTAGCTTGCTCCACTTGTCTAGAGTGTGGACGCTAGCTTGCTCCACTTGTCTAGAGTGTGGTAAACAAGCGCACCAGCCGCGGTCCCACTGGAACACGGTGGCGCTGCTGTGAGCGAGCAACTGCAGCGAGTTCTGTCGCAGGAGGGGCCCTTGTGCCGCGGCGGGACGCTAGCTTGCTCCACTTGTCTAGAGTGTGGACGCTAGCTTGCTCCACTTGTCTAGAGTGTGGACGCTAGTTTGCTCCACTTGTCTAGAGTGTGGACGCTAGCTTGCTCCACTTGTGTAGAGTGTGGACGCTAGCTTGCTCCACTTGTCTAGAGTGTGGACGCTAGCTTGCTCCACTTGTCTAGAGTGTGGACGCTAGCTTGCTCCACTTGTCTAGAGTGTGGACGCTAGCTTGCTCCACTTGTCTAGAGTGTGGACGCTAGCTTGCTCCACTTGTCTAGAGTGTGGTAAACAAGCGCACCAGCCGCGGTCCCACTGGAACACGGTGGCGCTGCTGTGAGCGAGCAACTGCAGCGAGTTCTGTCGCAGGAGGGGCCCTTGTGCCGCGGCGGGACGCTAGCTTGCTCCACTTGTCTAGAGTGTGGACGCTAGCTTGCTCCACTTGTCTAGAGTGTGGTAAACAAGCGCACCAGCCGCGGTCCCACTGGAACACGGTGGCGCTGCTGTGAGCGAGCAACTGCAGCGAGTTCTGTCGCAGGAGGGGCCCGGAGCCGCGGCGGGATGCTAGCTTGCTCCATTTGTCTTGCTCCGAATCTGAAGCAAATATTCGTTTTAAAACAAATAATGAAAAAAAAACAGCTGTAACCACTAGTGACAATCAGGTGGGATTCAAAAAATATTAGTGTTAGAAAAGTAAATGATCTAAGGAATGTTCAACATACTTTACATTCTTACTATCCCAATGTCACGCATACATGACCAAAATAATTTTATTCCTAACGCTTAAGCCTAACTAACTTAACCTAACTATAACACAAGCCTAACTATCGTGTCCTTCTTCAACAGGTGGCCATATTTACACATACCAATCTAAAAATTCTAAAACGATTTACTGTAAAAAAGGTAAACCCAAATCGCCAGCTGCGTAGTAACAAAAACGCGGGCTGCCTCGCACCTGTACCACATAAACTGGCGAAAAGCGGACGTTCTGCCTATGTACTTGGTCCACGTATATATAACCACCTACCTAGAAGTATTAGGGATGCACCTTCCTTTCAAATTTTTAAATTAAGATTAAAAAATTGGTTACTGAAATCACAGTTTTATGACATTGACGAGTTTTTTTCCGGCGGAATTGCTAATGTACCTATGTAACTAAGGACATAATATAAAAAAAAAAACATAGAAATAACTATTAAGTGAAGTTGTAGATAGGTACTTATGAGTGTACTTTACCCAATAATTATTATTATTTAAACTGTTTGTGTAAACTTGACTTGTAACCTAATGTTATCAATATTTAAATTCATTTCATTTCATAACTATTGTATTTATTATACACTATAATATAAGCCTAACTATTGTATTTATTCTAACTTTATCTTCGTCTTCCTTCCATCGTTTCCGTCATGTTGGCACGACTAACAAGCTGTCATCCGCTCCCGCTTTTTTGCTTAACTTTTGTAATTGTCATATTAGCTGGAGAGCCAGTGAACCCTGAGAGTAACGGTCTTCCTGTAAGGTTAGAAATTTGTATACTAACGGTTTATGGAATTCTAAAAGCAATAGCCATGACCTGGCAGGCGTCAGCCCTGCACGTCATCAGGCCCTTTATTTTTTGAACTGTTAAGTAAATTGGATTTCAAAACTTGTTTCTGTAAGTTTGAAAAATTTATAGGATAAAGTTAATTTATTGTACATCTTAAAAATAAATTGACAGGCGATTACAATAAGCAGAAGTATATGACAGGTCAATTAGAAAATGCACAGTTGATGAGGTAAAATAAACTTCATCCTGTATACTCGAAATTTTTATATGTCTTCAAATAAACGTCTCAGAGTAAGTATGTACAATGCCAGGCGGTTTTGAACAGCATAAGACCTTGCCAGGCGAGGGGACAGTTAAGTAAATTGGGTTTCTTAATTGTTTCTGTAAGTTTGAAAATTTTATAGGATAAAGTTTATTTATTGTACATCTTAAAAATAAATTGACAGGCGATTACAATAAGCAGAAGTATATGACAGATCGAATAGAAAACGCACAGTTGATGAGGTAAAATAAACTTCATCCTGAATACTCGAAATTTTTATATGTCTTCAAATAAACGTCTCAGAGTAAGTATGTGCAATGCCAGGCGGTTTTGAACAGCATAAGACCTTGTCAGGCGAGGGGACAGTTGCACCTCTCAATCGCACGCCCTTAGCAACTACTCTACTACTACTAGCGACTAACTAGCGATTACTCGCCTGTATTTTTTTAAAGATGTAAGTACAATAAATAAACTTTATCCTATTAAATTTTCAAACTTACAGAAACAAGTTAAGAAACCCAATTTACTTAACTGTCCCCTCGCCTGACAAGGTCTTATGCTGTTCAAAACCGCCTGGCATTGTACATACTTACTCTGAGACGTTTATTTGAAGACATATAAAAATTTCGAGTATACAGGATGAAGTTTATTTTACCTCATCAACTGTGCGTTTTCTATTCGATCTGTCATATACTTCTGCTTATTGTAATCGCCTGTCAATTTATTTTTAAGATGTACAATAAATAAAATTTATCCTATTAAATTTTCAAACTTACAGAAACAAGTTAAGAAACCCAATTTACTTAACTGTCTCCTCGCCTGGCAAGGTCTTATGCTGTTCAAAACCGCCTGGCATTGCACATAGTTACTCCGAGATGTTTATTTGAAGACATATAAAAATTTCGAGTATACAGGATGAAGTTTATTTTACCCCATCAACTGTGCATTTTCTAATTGACCTGTCATATACTTCTGCTTATTGTAATCGCCTGTTAATTTTTTTTTAAGATGGACAATAAATTAACTTTATCCTATAAATTTTTCAAACTTACAGAAACAAGTTTTGAAATCCAATTTACTTAACAGTTAAAAAAATAAAGGGCCTGATGACGTGCAGGGCTGACGCCTGCCAGGTCATGGTTATTGCTCTTAGAATTCCATAAACCGTTAGTGTACAAATTTCTAACCTTACAGGAAGACCAATACTCTCAGGGTTCACAGGCTCTTGGACTATATGTTCGTCTGTGAAGTCAAAATAAAATTATATTTTTTAGGTATCCCAATACTATCCTATCACCAAAAAAAAAAAACTCTTTCTCCTCACGTGTAAAGTCCGTCGGAAAAAGAAAACAACAATCGCTTTGACATTGGCAAATTCACCTTGCTGTGGAAACAAGCAAGGAATAAAGCCAGAAAAAAAAAATTTTGGCACTTGACATAAGTGTCGTGTCGCCGGCATAGGAGTACAATTTTTTCGGTCACCCATACGTGTCATTGGCATAGGAGCGGAGCTCTGTTGTATGAGATTATTCCGAATTGATACACATAATGAAACAGTACCAGGAATAAACATGTTAATCTGAATTTAATATGCATTGGAAGTCCATTTGTTTTTTTATATGTTAATAGTACATTTCGATACGAGTGCTAATTTTTTTTTTCCGACGAGGCTGAAAGTTGGAGCCCGAGTGAAACGAGGGCGACAATCACCCGAGTTAAAAATAAGTTTTTACACGTGTATCGAACGACTTTTTTCATAATAAGTGCCTTAACCCTTAAATGCATGACCTTGACAAAGATTTATTCAAATTTGAATTCTGACGGGTTGTCAATAGAGTCGAGAATAGATGATGCATATATACATCACTATGCATTCAAGGGTTAAAACGAGAAATTTACGCATGCGAAGCGTGCGCAAAGTTTACTTTTTCGCACTAGTTAGGAAAATGTATTTTTTTAGTACAGATGGTGCCTTCTTTAGGCTCTAGTGCGAGAAGTGGGACATTTTACGTCAGATCCAAAACATCGGAGGGCCATCTGTACTAAAAAACGTCGTGTCGATGTCTCATGTCGATTTAAAACATCGCCACTCGTTTCGAATTTCATGTTTTTCGCACTTGTGTCGTAATGTACTATTAAAACTTACCTTCTTCATGTTTGATTCTGCTCTTCTTCCGTTTGACCCTCGGTTTTCCGGCGGCTGGCTCGTCCTTAGCAATCTCTAGCTTTAGGTTCGCGAGGATCTCTAAAACAAATTAGTCATTGAATAAGATAAAATAATAAAAATAAAAAAAATTACTTTCGTGACTAACTATAAATATAATTAAACGGTTAAAATCACGTGTATTTAGACACTATCCATTGTTTTTCAAACGCTATATTTGTTATACATGTAATGCTATATTAAATCCTGTTTAACCATGGATAACATGAATTAATAATTGATAAAATCGTCCAAGCAGAAAGTTCTTAAGGCAGAGGGTTATGTTATGTATTAATTTGAGAATAAACATTTTATAAAAGTTACTCGATTAGTTTGCTTGATTGATTTTGTCATATGATACAGATACATTGGCTACTGTAATAGTCCGAAGTAGGCTATTATAAAAATAAACACCCTTGACCCCGTTTGTTTAAGTCGAAGAAATTGGGAAACTTAAAGTATGCAGAGTCCCCAATTTTACTCTACTTAAAAGTTGTTGAAGGTTATCGGAAATCAAGTCACTCGGACCTAGCAGGTCGCTAAAGCCATGAGACTAATAAGAATTTAAAATCAGGACGCGGGAAAACGGCTTTCTAAGGGTTGAGTAATCAAATTTCAGAAGTTATTTTTGTAGGCAGATGTATGGAAAAAAAATCATGTTCTTATATATTATCTGGCCACAACTGTATAAACCCACCATGAAAAGGCCATGTTTGTCAGAAAAGTGATGTAAAATTTAATTTTTAAATTTATTAAATAAATAAATATCTTGGGACATCTTACACAAATCGACCTAGTCCCACAGTAAGCTCAATTAAGGCTTATGGTGTGGGTACAAGGCGACAATATATATAATAGATAGATACATATAGATACTTAAATACATAGACGGCCATGACCAAGGAACATATATTTGTGATAAATAAATAGATAAATAATGCCCTCGCTGGGATTCGAACCCGGAACCTCCAGCTTCGTAGGTCACTACCAACTAGGCTACGGAGGCTAACAAAATCTATTAAACTAACGCCCTGATTCATAAACGTTTGCTAACTCAACAAGTCGCTAATAATTGTTTGTCCCTTTTGCTCTTATGGACACATTGTTAAGACCGAAAGTGACAAACCATTATTAGCGGCTTGTTAAGTTAACAAACGTTTATGAATAAGGGGGTAAGATTTTCAGAGTGACCCAGGACCCAGGAGAATGTAACAATACCAACTAGTGACAAGAAAAAGAAGATGCATAAGTTGACCATATGTATGCAGAAAGCGACCAACTACGGTTTTTTGTCATTGAGTGTGGATAACGTGTGGTGACGGCAGTAAGAATACATTTTGTCACCACCCCAACTCCTCCTGTGGGTGTCGTAAGAGTCGACTAAGGGATTGAAGTGTCACTGACCACTATTTGATAGAAGATTGATGATGGGCAGCGTCATCATAGTGGACACATTACTGCGATCCCCAATCCGCTTGCCCAGCGTGGCGATTATGGGTATTTACCTCCTAATGCGTCTATATGCATAGTAAATAGGAGAGGCCTACGTCCAGCAGTGGAGTATCATAGGCTGATGATGAGTTTGGTCGCTTTCTGCATTGCCAAAAAATCGAAGTTGGTTATTTTCTGCATAACTACGCTAAGTTAGTACTCACCATCATCATCTATACTAGCATCATCGTGACATCCGTTGCTGGCACAGTCATCCGGTGGCAATGGCTCCGCCTTCACTTCTTCCAGTTTCAGCTCAGCCCCCATTGTGATATCTAATAATTAAATTAAATATAATAAATAAATATTCTTGGACATCTTTACACAAATCAACCTAGTACCACGGTAAGCTCAATTAAGGCTTGTGATGTGGGTACCAGGTGACGATATATATATAATAGACAGATACATTTAGATACTTAGGGAGCGTTCAAGTATTACGTAACGCAATTTTTGAAGAAATTTGATCCCCCCCTCCCCCCCTGTAACGCACTGTAACGTTCTTCTGTACCCCCCCTCTCTAAGCGTTACGTAATACTCAAATGACCATTTTTACCCTAAAATCGCAAAAAGTTATGTTATAGTTTTTATCCTTGGTATAGTTTTAATTGCCTTTGCGATAATCGGATTCCCCGTGACACAACTGAAAAGGGTTGCCACTTTGGAAGTTTTGATTCACTAGTTTTTTACTTAAAAAAAAAACAATGTTACGTAACGTGTTGTAAGGAAGACCCCCTCCCGCCCCTGTAACGCATCGTAACGTTTTACGAGACCCCCCACCCCCCAAAATTACGTTACGTAATACTTGAACGCCCCCTTAAATACATAGACAGCCATGCCCAAGGAACAAATATGTGTGATAATTAAATACACAAATAAATGCCCTCGCCGGGATTCGAACCCAGAACCTCCAGCTTCGTAGGCAGGGTCACTACCAACTAGGCTACAGAGGCTGACAAAGTTGTGAATTGTTCAAATTACAACATAAAATATCACAAAATGATTGATTATTGGTTAGCTTCTCTATTTTCGTGCGTACATTACGTCAAAATTTGTTAATTAAATTGGAAATTTGTCTAATTGATGTACTTAGAGTTTAAATTGTCCTTTGGATAGGACACATGTAGGCAGGAAGCTATATGGTGAAGGGGTCTAAACGTACAGTGAATACATAAAAATTTGTTGGTTTGTTTTGTAAGGGTACAATATTTACCATAATGAGAATGATCTGGTATTTTTATACACTTTATCTGACTAAGCATCTTTATGAATGAAAGAAGTATACAGGGTGTAATCGATAAGTGTTTACAGGACATAATTCTGTAAATATGAGAGATATCAGAAAACTTTTAACTGATATCGAAAGTACGTTACCCAACAAATAAAATTACATTAATAACTTTTAACTAAAGAATGTCGGGTGTCATAAGAGATAAAACTGTTAGAGATTCGTTATTTGTATGAATACATTGTGATAAAATAATAAATATAGTAATACTACCATTTATGAAATAATTAATCTAACATTTATTCTTAAATGAAAAAATATTTGTATTAAACTAGTCTTTCATTCGGTTACTACTAAATGTATGGAAGGGTTTGAAGTTAATATTTGGGATATTTCTGATTTTATTTCAACAAACATATTAGTGTAATTTTACTCGTTGGGTAACATACTTTCGATATCAGTTAAAAGTTTTCTGATATCTCTCATATTTACGGAATTATGGCCTGTAAACACTTATCGATTACACCCTGTATATTTCAAACTTGTAGATTGTATATGGTGTCAAAGTGAGACCTTTGACTAGGAAGGCTTGCATTTACTTCACAGGAAATATTTTGTGTCTGTCTGCAACATTCAAGGCAACTAAAGATGGTATGTAAGTAAATTCGTTCTTTGACGCCACATACTATAAATACAAAAACAGGGAAAAAACATGTATTGATAGGCAATGTTGATGGTGTTAATTTATTTGTTTATTACATACCTTGATTATGTGTGTTATAATATTGGACGAGAGTGGCTTCACTCTGGAGTATTGTTTGCTTGAAAGCGCGGACATCCCGCAGGCGAGTAATGCAGTCATCGCAAATCAGTCTGCCAACACCATTCATGTTCCCAATCTGTTCGAGAATGAGAAAAAATGGATAATGAATCCACTCCTACGACCGCGCAGTATCAAATAGATTCCTATTAGTGAAATCCAAAGGAAAGTAACACGTACTTTAATCGTATTTTGAGATATTTATGATTTTAGTGAAGAATTGTCCTGGATGGTTAAATAATACATTTTTTTTAATTTGTGGCTAAAAGCGGCCTTAATACTGTGCTTGACTCAAATTAGGATATACATTTTACCTGAATATCGAGGGTTTCTTTCAGTATTTCTTCGTAAACTTCTTTTTCACCAGAAAAACAGAAAGCGGAAGAAATATCTTTGTAACAACCGTCAGCAAGGCAACATCTGCAGATATTAGGCGTTGGCTTCCACACGTCGGTTCTTTGTTGATTCAAGTCCATTATAAAATGGAACCTTGATAAATTTTCAGTCAGAAATCGTATTTTATCGAATAAACAATTTTTACGAATTTCGATCAAATTTTGCTTGCTAAATACGTCATAGACAATTTACTTTGAGTTGTTTTGACCAGTGTTGCCAGGGCTGTCGCGTCACTAGTCACGTTTCGGTTTCCTAAAAATCACGATTTGGCTCCAAAAGTCACGCGTTTCAGTTGTTCTTGATAAATCGATTTTAGCAAAAAAAATAAAAAAAAACCGGCCAAGAGCGTGTCTTGTTTACGAAATAAGTGTTATTGTCACTCTGCCAATGCCCATTACTGATATTGATAATAGCATTAATAGCGAAAGCGAATATTGAATAATATTGATACTGTCACTTGTAATATAATAATAATATAATATGTTTATTGCATACCATGGTATTTCAGGTGTTACAAGATCGTGTGTATCACATGGACCCCGTTGGGGTGTAGCAAAATATTCTTTTAACAATTATAACTTAAAATTAGCTTAAAATTAAAATTAAATGTAGGTGGTACAGTTATATAATACCTACACTTACAAAAGTATATTATTCCTAAATATGGTTACTAAAGTATGGTTCGGAATAGAATTAGCAAAATGTTCCCGTTTACAAATGATCATCTTCCATGTATTCTTGTACAGAGTAGTATGTTTTATGTAATAGTATAGTTTTTAGCTCTGCTATAAATTCAGTCAGGTATTTTATGTTTTTAATGCGGCTAGGTAATTTATTGTAAATTTGTATGGATTGGTAAAATGGGCCTTTTTTATAAATGTCTAAAAAGGGTTCCGGTGGGTTGATATTATCTTTTCTTCTGGAACTATTGCTAAAATTAAATAAATGTATGTTATTTCTGACGAAGATTGTTATTTCCAGTATGTATAGTGACGGCAGAGTTAAAACTAGAAGATTTGTAAAATGTGGTTTGCAGGTCTCTGTTTGAGTTATGTTGGCTATTATCCTAATACATCGCTTTTGGAGCAGGAAGAGGTTGTGGGAGTCGGTGCTATTACCCCACAGAATTATTCCGTAGCTAAGCCAGGCCTCGGCATATGCGTAATAGGCCGACAGAGCGCAAGCGGTGTTTGTATTGGATTTTAATATGTTGAGAGCGAAGACGAAAGAGGATAATTTTGAAGTTATTTTTGCTACGTGGCTTTTCCAGTTAAGGTGGGTGTCTAAAGTCAAACCTAATAATGGAATTTCTGGGACTTCTTCTATATTTAATTGTGATAAAAGTAATGTCAAGTCAGTCTGTCGTTTTTGGTGTGGTCTAAATCGTATTACTTTTGTTTTATTGGTATTTAGCATTAAGTTACGTTCGCTTAGCCATTTAGTTATATCATTGAAAGTTTTCGTTACGTTACTGTAATTTTCGGAATTGTTTTCGTGTAAAAAAAGGCAAGAAACGTCGTCGGCATATAGGATACATTTGTTGGATTGGTTTGTTAATATGTTTGGGAGATTATTTATATACAGGGTGTTTTTTTTTCGACCGTTCAAATTCTACGTAGTGAATGTGTAGGTCATACTGACCAACTTTTACTATGGGGACAAAGTCGAAATCGCGAAAAAAAAATCAGCTGTTTCATACATTTCGGCCGGCGTAATGCCGCCAATTTGTATGAAACAGCTGATTTTTTTTTCGCGATTTCGACTTTGTCCCCATAGTAAAAGTTGGTGAGTATGACCTACACATTCACTACGTAGAATTTGAACGGTCGAAAAAAAAACACCCTGTATATTAGGAAGAGCACACATCCAAATACGCTGCCCTGAGGGATTGAGTGATTGGAAGTTATCCATTTGGATTGGTAATTTTGTAACTGTCCTGAGTCTCTGTGTTGATGTTCAATTTGTACATATTGCCATGAGTGTCATTGATAATGACAACTTTGACAAGAGACAATTCTCTATTTGTGGAGGCGTTCCAAAATCATAAATAACAAATATTTTGTTTCAAAATTGACTTCTGTACAAAAAATCACGAAATTTTCTTAATAGGGTAAAAAGTCACGAAAATTCCCTTAAAATCACAAGTCACGCGCTTGTCACGCGGGAGGGTCAAAAGTCACGCAGATCGTGACTTTCGTGACCATCTGGCAACGCTGGTTTTGACATTTTCTTTTTTGTGATTTGTCTTTGGTCTATGTCAGTTGACAAGACAGACGGGCGTTTTCCTCATTAACGACTTCAAAAGAGGTTTCCAATATCTTTTTTTTTTACAAAATACAAATCATTATTATTTTTGTGCCCTCTGACTTCTGTAAGATTCCTATCTTTTTGAACTTTTTAGGTTTTGAATTTTTTAGGCTACAAATGAAATAAAACAACAAAACGTGTGTCACAATACTCACAATTTTATTTACAAATAAATTATACTTACTTGCTATTATCATACTTGATTGGTTAGTCCTTTCCTGCCCGGGGTTCTCAATAAAGGAGTTTAGGATTTCAAAAAAAAAATCTAGGTTTCTTCCGAAATCCAGCTAATGCGTTAAATAATCGCTTTACATGATGTATGACACTAAAATAAAATGGTGTCGTCAAAATTTAGAATTGAATTCTAAATTTTCATAGAATATATATATCATTTTCGTAGAATATAATTCAAAATTTTGACGATACCATTTTATTTTAGTGTATACATCATGTCATAAAAAATTTATGTTTGTAAAAGAGGCAGTATGGACTAAGACTGTCCAAAGGGACGATTGTAGAAAAAAATACGGTTGACAAGGTCGTCATTTCCCAATGAGGGTTTTTGATACTTTTTCTGCCGCTATGGGGAGGTGAGATGGCAGCACTGAGCCAACCCTTTAACGAACTGTCAAAATAAATACGCGCATTTAATTTTCAACATATTTATAGGTGGGGACTTTTGACAGAAGCACCGAGTGAGTCTGTTCATTTTTAGGTTATATTCCCGTAGATATAATAAAATCACTCCCTTTTATTAACTTGGTGGTGGTTTATTTATATATAAATAGGGTTATACAGTAAGTCAGTTATTCAATCAGGCCTAGTTGGCCTGTAGGCCAAAACAATGGACGGAAATGAAAAAGAAAAGCCCCCAGACGAGGCCGATGATAGCTCCGATTCTTGGACGACTGTAGGAGGAAATATTTCGAAAAAAAAAAAGAAATCTAACAAAGTTGGAACTATCACCGGTCTCAAACTCCTTAGAGCCATCTTTTAAAAAAGTAACAAAAGAAAATTCTAACCTACCAGAGGATACAACATCAGTGACAACAGATAACAGAGTTATTCTTGACCAGGCTGGAAATGTGGAAAACATGGAACAAGAATTTAACCCTCACCTATACAAACACCCCGACTTGAGCAGGGAAGCCCGTGTGTATAGCTTGGATGATGATGGCCCATTTATAGTACACATCTCAAAGATATCACTGGCTAAACCAAATGTCTCCCTCAAACCCATCTATGTTGGCATGATTTTAACCCGCGCTAACGTTAAGAATATCAAGATAGACGGTATAAAATCGGTAGGTCGCAATAGGGTTGCAGTAGCATTTGATTCTGCCAATGATGCCAACTTTGTCCTAAAAAACCCAGCTTTAGAAAAACATGACTTATGTGCAAGCATTCCCAGTTACAACGTTTCTCGAATGGGCCTGGTGCGTGGAGTTCCAACTGACTGGACAATGTTGGATCTTGTCAATGGCACGGATAGGAAGGATGGTAAGGGAAAGATCTTAAAAGCCCGTCGCTTACAACGCAAAATAACCAGAGAGGATGGTCCACCTTCTTGGGTACCAACCCAATCGGTGGTTGTTACCTTTGAGGGCCAGAATCTTCCCTCAAAGCTATTCGCTTACTATTCATCCCTAATCGTAGAGGTGTACCAGCTCCCAACAATCCAATGTAGAAAATGTTTGAGATTCGGTCACATACAAAATCAATGCCGTTCTGATGCCCGCTGTTACAAGTGTGCTCAGAAACACCCAGGTGAGGAGTGCAATGTAGCCTCTGAGCATGTGACATGTTTCTTCTGCTCAGCGAACCACTATGCCACTGACAAAAATTGCCCAGAGCATCACAGGCAAAAATCGATAAAGTTAATTATGTCAGAAAGGAACGTGTCATATGCAGAGGCTGCATCTCATGTGCCAGCGGTCCGTAGACCTTATGCCGATGTGGCTAATGCCACGTTTGCACCCAGTCATGAATCATCCCCGTTTCCACACTCCCAGCCCAATTTGAACAATTCATATGGCCCTTCCCCCCCCAAAGATCCTCATACCGTAAAACAGTATTTATGCCACCCCGAACAAGAGCATCCCTTTCCCCAGGCTTTGATCGACGTGCCCATGAGAATATAGTCCGCCCTCCCCCATCCCAACTTCCCAATGGACACGCCTACGCTGACCCACACGATAGGGTAACTCCTAACGAAAACCTCCTTGAACTTGCAATCAAGTTCATTGCTAACATAGCCGCCAAATGGATTGAGATTCTACCGCCCGACGTTGCACCCCTCCTTATTACACTTAGCGAGCGACTTTCCTTCTCAAATGGCTTCCCAGGCCATTTTTCTACAATGGAACATTCGCAGTATAGTTCCTAAAAAAAGTGATCTTATTCAACTAATAAATGACCATTCTGTCTCCGTTGCGGCTGTCTCGGAGACATGGCTGAGGCCTGGTTCTCTTTTCAGGGTTCCGGGTTTCTCATGCCTCCGGGATGACCGGGCTGACGGTTGTGCAGGATGTGCATTATTAATTAAACAATCTTTTCCCTACTGCCAAATTCCCCTTCCTCCGCATTCAGACAGGATCAATGCCATAGCTGCTAAAGTTATGGATATTAACTTCATTTCCATATATATTCCTCATCCTGATCTAAACCTCGTTCCTGAACTGGATGCAATCTTGGCCTCCGTCCCTCCTCCTCATATAATACTGGGTGACTTCAATTCCCATAATATTTCTTGGGGTTCGTATCACTCGGATGCGTTCTCAACATTTCTGGTAGACATCTTTGACAAAATTAATGTGTGTGTTATCAACAATGGTATGCCCACACACCGAGTCTACCCAGGCCAAAATCCTCAATCTGTTCTGGACTTGACTGCATGCTCTCCAAATCTTGCCTCGTTATTATCTTGGACGGTACTGCGACAATCTCACGGCAGCGATCACTTTCCGATTATTATCTCCAAGCCTTCTTCGGTTCTGCCATCCCCAGCTCCTGAACCGCTCCTAAAATACAAAACTCAATCAGCTGACTGGTCAAATTTTTCACTACATATTGAGGCAAAAATCAATACATGGGACTCCAGTCCAATTGATAATAGGGAAAAATATTCGAAATTCAAAGAGTTACTTCTAGAAGCAGCCGATAGATACATCCCCCGTAAAAAAGATAGAAAGGATAAAATACCCTCTCCACCCTGGTGGAATTCCGACTGCACGGCAGCCGTAAAGGCAAGAGATGAGGCAGAGCAGATCTTCAACCAATCTGGCAACATGGAGGACTTCATTTCTTTTAAAAAGGTTTCGGCTAGCACTAAACGCCTGTTGGCTAAGTCCAAGAAACAGGGATGGAAGGAGTTCTGCGAGAGCTTGTCTCCTAGAACCCCCCCATCAACGCTTTGGAAAAAAGTGAAACGGTACAGAGGATCCTTCCAACCAGACCGTTGTTCCTCATTTGACAGCTCAACCTGGCTCTTGGACTTTGCCGACAAATTAGCACCGCCAACTGCCCCAGAAATGTCGTGCTTGAACTTTTCTCCTCTCCCCCCATCTTCAAACCTCCTAGACGATCCATTTTCTTTCTCGGAATTAAAATTAGCGTTGGACGGGTTGCGAGACTCTTCTCCGGGAGAGGATGGCATCCCATACTGTTTCCTAACAAAACTTAGCTCAGCATCACTTAATTATTTTCTTCTTATTCTAAATAATATATTCGATACCGGGGAGGTCCCAGAAGATTGGAGAACCCAAATTATAATTCCAATTCTGAAGCCAGGTAAGAACCCAGATGAGGCCAACTCATACCGTCCGATTGCGCTCTCAGCTACAATGGGCAAAATTCTTGAGCATCTGGTTAAAAATAGACTGGAATGGTTTGTTGAGAGTAGGGGACTTTTGGCAGACACGCAATTCGGGTTCCGTAAAGGTAAAAGCACTATGGATAGCCTAAATATACTTAGCACAGATATCAGACTTGCTCTATCCAACAAGGAGGACCTTTTAGCATGCTTTCTCGACATCTCATCAGCCTATGACAATGTCCTTCTCCCAGTGCTCAGAGCCAAGATGCTACATCTGAGCATTCCTGGGAAGATTGTACAAATTGTCTCCAAATTACTCTTAGGAAGACATATTAAAATCCGCCATGGTGGTTCATTCCTTTCACCCCGCACTCTGTGGCAAGGCCTCCCTCAAGGATCTGTTCTCAGCCCCCTGCTCTACAGCATTTATACATATGACCTCGAGCAGTCTGTGGCATCCTTTTGTAAAGTTCTGCAGTATGCTGACGATCTTGTCCTATACACTTCCGCAAAATCCATTGAGGTAGCTTCTACACAACTTAATATGGGTCTTGGATACCTCAAGGATTGGCTTGAAGAACATGGTCTATCCCTATCACCTTCTAAAAGCTGTACTGTGACCTTCAGTCGCAAAAGAAACATGCCCATAGCGCACATCCAATTCAATGATGAAAACATTCCTGCTAAAGAATCGGTCAAATTCCTAGGTGTCATCTTGGACCGCAAAATGAGTGGCAAATTCCACCTTAAACACATAGCAGAAAAGTGTGAGAAAGGAGTCAATATTTTGCGAGCTCTATCAGGAGTTTGGTGGGGTTCCCATCCCTACTGCCAAAAATTATTATACAATGCCATCATTCGTAGTCACATGGACTATGGATCGTTCATTTTGGAACCATGTAATAGGGAGGCCCTAAAACAACTTGATCTTATACAAGCTAAATCATTAAGAATAATACTTGGCGCTATGCGGTCTTCACCTAAGAATGCGATGCAGGTGGAATGTGTGGAACCTCCTCTCGATCTACGGAGACAGTATCTTGCTGACAGATTTCTTTGTAGGGCCATCTCCTGTTCCAACCATCTCCTACTCCCTCGCTTGCAGGCTCTTGTAACAGCGGTCACTGGAAATGAATATTGGACCCATAAAGACTTGCCAAAAATAGTACAAAGCTTTTCCAAATTAAATCAAATTAACCCCATCATTTGCAAATCAAGTACAAACCCTTTATTTGAGACTAAATTTGAGACAATAATTTATACCCCCAATGTAATTTTAGATCTGGGAATTTTTAAACAGGACCCAGGTGCAAATACCAAATTTAATAACTTGTTAGAAAAATGGCCTGATTACCTACCTGTGTTTACTGACGCGTCTAAAATTGACCCTGCAAGGAGTGTTGGAGCTGCAGTGGTCATTCCAAAATTCAGCATTGTCCTGGCATTTAAGTGTCCTCCACAGACATCAATATTTATAGGCGAGGCAGTTGCCATACTGGAGGCAGTAGCTTATGCAGAATCACACAATATACAGAAAATGATTATATTTTCAGACAGTAAAAGTTGCCTTCAAGCCATTGTTGGTAATCAATTTAGAATGAAAACAAAATTCCCTTTAATCTTGAAGATAAAATCACTATTGAGAATCTGTGAAACAAAGGGACTTAAAATAATACTTGGGTGGATTCCAAGCCATTCTGGCATTTCTGGTAATGAGATGGCAGACAAATGGGCAAAACAGGCAATAGAGGTGGGAACACCAGATCATAATAAAATATATAGTTCGGATCTTTTAAATCAAGCTCAGGCCAAACTAACTGAATCATGGCAAAATAGATGGAGCTCCTCCAGATTGGTGGTAGGAAAACATTACGGTCGTATACAGCCAAATATCCGTCGTAAACCTTGGTTCTTTAAATTCCGCACAGCACCTAAATGGGTCACATCTACAATCTGTCGTTTACGCCTCGGTCCGGTGTGTACGCCGGTATTCCTTGCAAAAATCAGGGTGCGGGATAGCTCCCTCTGTGAGTGTGGACTTGACGAGGGAACTGTTGACCACATTTTCTTCTCCTGTCCGAGGTTTAACTATTCACTCTATGATGTATTGCCTGACAATATTCCGCGTCCTATTGATTTCAACTCGGTTCTATCTTTAATGGACCCTCCCCTAACTGCCATTCTCATAAAATATATTCAAGATCATAAAATTAAACTTTGATTTCCACAACCGTATATCTATCTGCATAATCCACACTATTTTATTAATTAGTAACTAAAACTGTATTTTAGCTCCAGACATTGGGATAACCTTTTTTTTTCTTAGTGATTCATCCGTCATCCGCTTTTGTTGCTTGCCTAACTGTCATCCGCTTCCCGCTCTTTTTCGTTAATACTCGTGTTCGTCTTTTGTATATTTGTTTGTTTGTGTTGTCCATAATACGTATTTGTTTTAGGTTTCCAGCCTATCCTTCCACAAAACCAAAATTTTACCGAACATTCTCAAAACTTCTCCAAAAGTCTACAACTCGACATTGGCAAAATCCACCTTGCTACTATTTGGCAAGGAGTGAAAGCCATGCATGCGGAAAAAAAAAAAAAAAAAAAAATATTTATAGGTTTATTTATTCTGAAAACCATTACTTTAGGCATATTGTTACCTAAAATAAATAAATAAAATAGTTCCAAGTCAATTCTCATGAAATTAACAAAGTTAAAGTAATTATTTTGAATACCAGTGACTTTGCGCGCCTGTTTTATAGCTCCGTCTTCAGTTCGATGACCGTGTAATAGTCGTAATCCATTACAAAATCAATTCTCTTCCAAATAAAATAGAATTTCAATATTTTAGGCCCAGGTGCCTACGAATAGTATGAATCTGACAGTTGTCGAGACCAGGTACGTACGAAGCGCCGCCTGGTGGCAGAAAAATTATCGAAAACCCTCATTCGGTCGAATTGCGCGGTTCAAGAAATTGACAAATCCAAGAGAAAAGTATAATTTTATTGTTATTGTACGTGTCCAAGTTTACGTGGTAAATGATGGTATGTACATCAAAAGGACTTATACACAATATAGAGATCAAAGTATTTTAAAGCTAAACCATTAGATTGTTCTTGCTTTAGTGTAGGTAGTACAACAAGTACAGCGGCTCTACCGCGAACTTTGAATTCCGCAAATTTCAAGGATTTGTCTCCGTCACTCTAATGATATGTATGTACAGTCGAGGAAAATGAATGTTTAGCAGTTTAATCGTCCACATAATCTGTTCGTATTATAATGACAAATTACGTCACATACTCATGAAGTTTTCTAGTTTTATTTCTTGCTGGGTGAAACGGTAGTTCGATTTTCAAACTATATTTGTTTGGTAATCAGATTGTGACAATGACTGCCAAATGACAAAGATACGTCAAACTCAATAATTATAAAATATTGTTTGGATTCTTTCGATATAATATTGCGAAAATTACAACCTAATCTGATTAAAAAACTGCACGTGCGGACTTTGCTCACGAATAAGTATCTGGATTGGTCGTCAACAATTTTCACAGATGAGAAAACGTTTAAATCTTGCATTCGTGGCAGATTAAATTTATGGTGGCGTACACGTTATCAAGAAAAAAACGGTGATTAACTTGTGGAACTGGATGAGTGCTGATGGCGTAGGCGAACTCCAAGAGCAAATGCAGTGGATTATGTTACGATGTTGGAATAGAGTATGCTTCCCAGTGTGCGAATGTGTAACAGGAGACAGGACAACAGGAGATGCCTAATTGTTCATTCGAGCAAGATAATACACACGGCTAGAATAACTAATACCTGGTTCGATCGTCACCCGAAAATGACTAAAATAATATGGCTGGCTAAATCACCTAATCTTAGCCCTATAGAAAATGTATGGGATCGGAATTAATGGAGACCCGAAGCCCTCATCCAACATTGCAATCAAGCATGGGAAGATATCTCCCTGGGATGGGACCTCTGCACTGAGCTAGTAACTTCCATGCAAGACCATTTTTTAGCAGTCCTAATTGTCATAAACAACCACGGGGTCTACACTCGTTTTTAAAACATGATTTATTTACTAATAAATATAAACAGGCAAATAGTTTTTTATTTCATTTCCTCGTGTAACTTATTAGTTGAAGGGATTGTTTCATAATCGTCAGGTAAGGTTGTCTGTCAGATAAATATAACACTTTCTTTATGTTCATGCATGTGAAAGAAAAAGTGCACGTTGTATGACACATTTTTTATCTGACTGTTGTGAAAGTGAGAAACATGCCAAACATTATTCTTTAAGGGCTGATTTTTCAATCCTCAGTTAAAAGTATCCATTACTTAAAATTATTACCATCATCAGGTCATCAGTCAAAAAAGGATAGAGCTAACATTTATTTGACAGATACTGTTACCTGTGGCCCTACCGCAAAAAACGAAATTCGTAAATTTCGAGGATTTGTCTCTCTCACTCTAATGACGCTTTCGTTTGAGTGACAGAGAAAAATCCTCGAAATTAACGAATTTCGATTTTCGCAGTGGTAGGCCTGGGTATTGAAAAATCAGTCCTTAGTCGTGTTAGTGCGTTCGAGTAACAAATGTCAAAAAACAACATACACAGAATTAAGTATCCTATTCCTGTCAACTTCAATACTTGTCACTGAGGTTAATGCCAAAGACAGACAAAGATAGAAATATGCTGTTTTCTTCTATTTGACGATTATAGACATATCTGGGTTCGTTATTAGTCGCTTGCAGTCGGAAAATGTAGCACGACTAATTTCAGAATTATGGCAACCTGCTAAACATTCATTTTCCCCGACTGTACCTCCATTGGAATAATAAAAAGTAATACCGCAGGTTTTATTGTAGCTACTTAGGCCAGCCGTACACCTAACCGTCTAACACACGCACATATTGGCTATAAAGAAAGGCAAACAGCAAAATTGTAAATTATAACTTTATAAAACGCGACCCTATAACTTACGCCCTATAACTTACGTAAGAACTTACAGGTGCACGGCTGGCCTTAGGTCTAAGTACAAGCTTCAGGCGACCGTACGTACGCCTATCCTCGTAAAAGTCGTAAGGCCCATGGTTAGCACCATGTAGTACTTACTAACTTAAAAAAAAAACAAAATTCAATTAGTACAGAGATTCATTTGTTTTGTTTCGTAAAATTATTTCCATTTTATTTCCTGCTGAGTAGGAAAAAATATAAGAAATGGACATTTCTCTTGTTTGGCTGGGCTTTTCAGATTCACTACCTAATTCAGCTTCACTATTCCTGCTAACAGTGTGCTAAATCATAATTCATAATCATCGAGAGCTAAATAAGAAATCACGTGACCGTCTCCCCATAGTTGGCATGCCATTGTTTTGTGTGCTTGGCAAAATCATTCTTATTGTGAAATCCCGCGCCACATTCAGCGCATACCAATTTGTACGCGGCGCTGTGACTGCGCATGTGTTTGCGCAGCGTCATTTTATGCATATACGCGTTCTTGCATATTGGGCATATGAAGTTCCGCTCCCCAGTATGTCCTCGCATATGCTGCTTCAGTTTCGACTCTATGCTAAAGCATTTCGTGCACACTTCGCATTTGAATCTTTCTGTATGGAATCTTGTCGTGTGTTGCGTTATAGCGCGACGCGTCGTGAATGTAGCTTTACAAATATGACACGGGAAAGACTTCGTGATACCGTGAACGTCTTTTAGATGTATCATCTTACTGTAATGCTCTTTGAAAGTCTGATCGCATTGCGGACATTTTTTCGGCGTGACTCTAGCTTTGCCTTTATGGATTATTTCTGTGTGGTATTTCAGTTGACTCTTTTTTGTGAAGACTAAGTCACAATGCTTACAATTAAACTTTATATTGAAATGTGTTTCTTTGTGTTTCATTAGGAAATGCTGGTTTAAAAATCCCGCACCGCATGCCTCACAAACTACCTTCCCTACATGTGAATTCATATGAGTGTTCAAAAGCGGAAACGAATGAAATTCGTTGTCACAAATGTGGCAAAGGAACGCGCCATTTTTCAATTCCATGTTATATTCCGTCATGCCATTCGTCGCGGGGAAAAACTCCTTTTTATGTTCAGTCTTTAGGTGCTCTCGTATTGCGTCTAAATTTCCATGTCTTTGATCGCACAGCCTGCATTTCAAGCTTGATATGTCTACTTGAAGAGTCCTCTTGCCCTTGTGAACATATTTTTCTAGAATAACCTTAAAACTTTCTGTTATTTCGTGTGCTGACGTGTGCGCCAGTAAAGAGGGCATTTCAGAGTGATATTCCATGCAATAGAAGCATTTGAAGCTGGATCCCATGAATATAAACGGCCGGACGGTAGTATACATTATGAAGGAGGCAGCGTTTTTTCGTTCCTGCACTGTCATCTGCCAGATACTCGTTTCTAAGGCAGAATTGTCGCCTGTGGAAGAAAATCGTAGTTTAATTGGTTTGTTATCTTGTTTGCTGTTCTTATATGCAAGAGAATGATATTGAATGAAAGCATATAGCAAAACATGCATTTTACTGATAGATAAGACTAAGCATAAAGACACACACATACAGTGACCATTCATTAGTAAGTACCTTTTCTGCAGATCATACTTCTATAAGTCTCCTGTTCTTTCTTTTACATGTTTTCAGCAAGCAGTAAACATAGTAAAAATCTCAACATTTTTACAAAATTTTATTGATTAATAAATAATTTATTTCAGTGCTATATATCTACATTCGCCAATATGGATTTAACTAAACATATTTGGCAGATTTTCCACCAAGATATTTATGATAAAAATAAATGTTTCTCAAGAAACAGAAATTCATACTTTGACTTCACTCATATTGATATATTACTAAGTCATCGTTATTTTTCCATCTTTGGGGGCATCTCTGCAATATACGCTGCTAAAACGAACGTGTAAATCTTTCGTTTTGGCCTGTGATGATGCTGGTAACTCTTTCTAACTCATTATCATTTCCATCTTGCCATTCATACTTTCATCGCGCAATAAGTTCACTGGAAGGCGCATGCCACTGCTTAGTATGTTTAACGAAATCGTTCTTATTATGAAATCCCGCGCCACATTCAGCGCATACGAATTTAAACGCGGCGCTGTGACTGCGCATGTGTTTCCGCAGCGTCATTTTATGCATGTACGCGTTCTTGCATATTGGGCATATGAAGTTCCTTTCACCGGTATGTCCTCGCATATGCTGCTTCAGTTTAGATTCTATGCTGAAACATTTAGAGCATATATCGCATTTATATTTCTCTGTGTGAAACCTGGTCGTGTGCTGTGTTATGGCCCACCGCGATGTGAATTTTGCTTTGCATATATGGCATTCAAATGTCTGTAGTACGCCATGTACATCTTTCAGATGAATAACTTTACTGTAATGCTCTTTGAAGGTTTCATCGCATTGGGGACACTTTTTAGGTTTGACTCTGGCTTGGCCTTTGTGAATGATTTTTGTGTGATATTTTAGTTGACTTTTCTTTCCGAAAACAGCGCTGCAGTCTTTACAGTTAAATTTGTTATCTAGATGAGTTTCCTTGTGTTTTAGAAGGAAGTATTTGTTCAGGAAACCGGCTCCACAAGTCTCGCAGACCACTTTGCCGACGTGGCAGTTCATGTGGGAGTTAAGAAGTGTGAATGTGTGGAAGTCGCTATCACAGATGTGGCAAATGAAGGCGCCGTTTTTTAATTCCATGTTATACTCTGTCATTCCGTTGCTGGCTGGAAAAAACGGCTTTTTGTGTTGGTCTTGTAAATGGTCTTTTACTGTTTGAAGATCAGGATATTTGGCATTACATAACCGGCAGTGTAGGTCTGATATGTCAACTTGTAGCACTCTCTTTTCTTTATGAACGTATTTCTCTAAAAGTTCTGTTTCTTCAGGGATTTTGTGGTTGCCAGTATGGTCGAGTAACGATGGAAGTTTCGAGAAATATTCGCCGCAGTAGAAGCATTTGAAACACGTCCCCATGAATATAAAAGGCCTGACTGTGGTGTATTGTATGAAAGTGGCTGCATTTTTCCTTTCCGGAAGCGTCATTTGCCATACGCTTGTTTTAATGCTTGGTCTTTCGTCTGTGGAAGAAAAATATGATGTTTTAATGATATTGACAAACTAGACAGTAATTATAGTTTAATAGGAATTTCAAATAATAGTTACCTAGCTCACAACCACTGTTCTTGACACTTGAATGGGATGGGAACCCACGTCATCTAAATGAAATCAGACAAAAACAAAGAAAAGACTGAAATAATTTAAAAAGATAATCTTTATTGCTTAAGAGATCATAGGTCTGATAATGTAATCTATTACACTTATTTTGAGTTCATTACAATTTCCGAATGATATTAAGAGGTAGATACTGACTAGGCCGTGTACAAAAATACAATATGTTTATGGTATAAATAGGCGAAGCTTTATGATATAAATATTTAGTTGACGGTAAAATTGAAGAAGCAACGCGGATGCCATTCTTTGACGTGCTTGTTGAAGTCATTTCGGTTCGGGAATCCGGCTCCGCACTCAGAACAGATAAACTTATTATAATCGTCCCCTTGCAGATGCGTTCTCATATGTTGCTTTAAACTTTTCTGATGTCTATACGCTTTCTGGCACAAGTTACAGACGAAATTCCTCTCCCCCGTATGAGAAACCATGTGCTTTTTCAAAGTCGTGCGGCAGCTAAAACTCTTTTTGCATATTTCGCATTGAGTCTTCTGCGTATGGAATTTATTAGTGTGCATTGTCAACGCTCGCCGGCTAGGAAACGTGGATTTACAGGTTTCACATTCAAAAGTGAAGGTTATTCCATGGGCCTCTTTCAAATGCCGCAGTTTCCGGAAATGTTCGAAGAATCTCTCAGGGCAGTGTGGACAGCGGAGCATTCTCATTCTTGTTGAACCCTCATGAGCCTTTTCTATGTGATACCTCAGGTTCGAGCTGGTCGTGTAAACTTTCTTGCACTTCTCGCACGGATAGCCACCTGGTAAATGTATCTCTTTATGCTGCATAAGTCGCTGATGCGTCATAAACCCGACTCCGCACGTTTCACAAATCGCATTACTGAAATGCACATTCATATGCCGATTTAGAAGTATGAATGTTTGGAAGATTTTGCTGCATATATGACAAGAAAATTGTCCGTTGGTAACGGTCAAGTTGTAGGCAACCAACCCATTCCCCGATTTAGTAAATTTTTTGCCGTGTTGATCCGTCAAATGCGCACGGATTCGGTCTAATTCGCTGAAGTTTTCGTCACATATTCTGCATTTTAGAGCGGAGATGTCGACTTTTACTGTCCGTTTTCCTTTTGGGAGTAAGTCTTTCAGGATTTTGTCAGTGTTGGGTATTTCGTGGGTGCCAGTGTGTTGGAGTAATGCATTGATTTCTGAATAATGTTCGTGGCAGAAGAAGCATTTGAAAAAGTAGCGACAGTAGACGAAGGGGCGGACGGTTGTGTGTTCAAGGAAGACGGCTGCGTTCTGTCGCTCCGACACCGTCATCTCCCATATACTGGTGATGGCTCCTTGTCGAGGGTCCAGGCCTGAGGGAACAAAGTTTATTTTGAATGCTTCCTCCAATTTTCCGATCAGTTCTCAAAATCATCACAACATGCAGTGCAAAAATATAATCCAGTGAGGATGATAATTATTTGTTTAGCCGATGCTTCCCGTCCCGTCTCTTCGACAACCGTAATCTTAGATAAATAATGTATTTTTTCTACATACCTAACTATTTTCATGTGTTGTTTACTTGTTTCATAGAGACGATGTAAATAAAAAAAAATCTAGAATGATTGGTTTATTTGTACTGTTCAGTACGATATTACATGTTTCGTTTACTTTTTGATATTTCCGTTAATGCTAGACTTAAAGATAAATATTAAAGCTTGTAGTTATTAACAGTCCTTGCGTGCATTGCATTGTACTATGTAAGACATAAATAAATAATTTACGTTGGTGCGTACCGGTTAATATAATTAATAATACTTAAAAATCAGATCAAACTCATTATGCTAATTATGGCACTACATATCTCAAAAAAGTTTTGAATAAATCTAATCTGTAGTTTACTCTGTGTAGTTCCTACAAGAGAGAGCTTTTGATTAGATCAGTAAACCCATTGTGATTTGTCTTAATTCTTCGTCGTCTGTTTAGTTATCATTCAATCCATAAGTTCAGAACCGAAATTTTTGACGATAGTCTTAAACTGCCACTGAGGATGCCATTGCTTCATGTGTTTGTTGTAATCGTTCCTATTGTGAAAGCCGCTGCCGCATTCCGAGCACGTGAACTTCCACACAGGCCCATGTACCCTCATATGCTGTCTTAGAGTCCTCTCGTGCATGTATGCCTTCTGACATATCGCGCAGAAGAAATTTCTCTCCCCCGTGTGCCCTCTCATATGCATTTTCAGCAACGACCTGGTCCCAAAACATTTCCCACAAATCTTGCACTGGATCTTCTGCGTATGTAACTTAGTTGTGTGTTCTGTCAATGCTCTTCTAGTAGGGAATACTGCCTTGCACATCGGACATTCAAATGAAAACGTTATTCCGTGCGCTTCTTTCAGATGTGTCATTTTACGATAATGCTCAGCGAACCTTTCTAAGCAATGAGGACATTTCAAAGGCTTTATCTTTTTTGCATTGGTCACCTCATGTTTTTTAAACAAATGATAACGTAACTTTAATTTGGTAGTGAATACTTCTTGGCATTTATCGCATTTGTGGACACCGTTTTGATGCACTATTCTATGGTTTATTAGGCGCTGGTGAGACATGAAGCCGAGGCCACAAGTTTCGCAAACGACGCTGAAATGGACATTCATATGCCTATTAAGTAAGAAGAAAGAGTTGAACGTTTTACAACACTTGTGACAGGATAAAAGGCCATTGTTCGTGCTCAAATCGTATGCCATGAGACCGTTTCCCGCGGTGTTGAATTCCTTTTTATGAGCCGCAACCAAATGTTTTCTAATATCGTCCAAGTCCGAGTATTTCTGGTCACAAAGCTTGCATTTTAGACCCGATATGTCTACTTTTATGACCCGCTTCCCTTTCCGTAAATACTGTTTGAGTAGGCAGCCCCTTTCTGGCGTGACATGAAATGCGGTGTGTTGTAGGACAGAGTGGATTTCAGGGAAGACTTCGTTACAATAGAAACATTTGAAATTAGCCTGCTGGTAAAAGAAGGGCTTGATAGTTGTGAACTCTAGGAACGTTGCAGCATTCTGCCGTTCAGATATAGTCATTTGCCAAATACTCGTCCTGGGCCCCGGTCGATGACCTCCCGGTAATCCTGGGGAAGAAAATTTGCCTTTTAAACCTGTCGGTTGGATAGATTAACTGGAAGTTGCGTGCAAAATTTTACCAACCTTCACAAATCTGCGTTTCTTAATTCGTGTAGGAAAAACCAGGATAACATAAAAAGGTATTGTAAAACTCATGGATAGACTAAATGGTTCATTACATGCTTCTACTTAGATCATGTTTTTCAAATCACAAATGTATTACAGTCTAATTTGCCTAATCTATCCATGCCTAGTTATCAAAATAAAGAATATTGTTGGAAATAAGAATAATTGCTACATATTTGAGTATCTTGTACATGTACTTTTTTTTTTTTTTTTATACCACGTCGGTGGCAAACAAGCATACGGCCCGCCTGATGGAAAGCAGTCACCGTAGCCTATGGGCGCTTGCAACCCCAGGGGTGTCACATGCGCGTTGCCGACCCAATAAGAACTTGTACACTCCTCTTTTGAAGAACCCCATACTGTAGTCCAACGGGAAAACCTCGGCAGGGAGCTCATTCCACAGACGGACCGTCCGCGGGAGGAAGTTCCTCTGAAACCGCACGGTGCGCGACCATTTAGGTTGCAAGGTGTGAGGATGAGCGCCCAGTCGGTGGCGAGCGGTGCAATGATGAAAAGTGGACGTTGGCATCATGTCGAACAGTTCTTCAGAGCACAACCCATTGTACAGACGATAGAACACACATAAGGAGGCGAAGTCTCTCCTTAGACTTAAGGGTTCAATACCGCCTGTGAGTCTGGGATCGTCGACTATTCGGACAGCTCGTCTCTGAACCGAGTCAAAGGGTGCAAGCTGGTATACCGGTGCTCCTGCCCAGAGGTGACAGCAATACTCCATATGGGGTCTGACTTGCGACTTATATAACAGAAGTCTTTGCCCCGGAGTAAAGTATCCCCTCGCTTTATCCCCTCTAGGTGACATCGGAATTGGACGTCGTTGGAAATGTCGACTCCGAGGATCCCAATACTCCCTGACATGGTAAGAGCTGTGTCTTGGAACTTTGGAGCCACAGTAAATGGGGTTTTTTTTTAGCGGTAAACGCGCAAACTTGTGTCTTTGTGGGGTTGAACCTGACTAGGTTATCCCGACCCCATAACGAGACTCTAGATAAAGTGTTCTCGATGTCAGACACAAGTTTTCCGCGACTTTCCAGTACCACAGAGCGAGGGATATTAGCACGGCCACTGTTGATTACACTGTTGATTTACGGGAGTTATGTCACCCCATGAGAACTATTAATATGTGACACAAGCGCTTCACTATCACAACAATTTACGCCACAAACAGTACATGGAATCCCAGGTTCGTGAGATTTCGTATGCTCTCTCAAATTCTTCATCCTCGCATACGCTTTGCCACAGATATTGCATTTGAAGTTCTTCTCCCCAGAATGTATAACCATGTGCCTCGAGAGACAGTATTTTGAGAAGAACCTAGCGTGACAGACGCTACATTCGTGATTACGCTCCTGCAAGTGAACCGATCTTATGTGGAGAAGCAGATGATACTTCAAATCGTATTCTCTACCGCATGTCTCACATTTGAATAGGCCTGTGCTGTGGTTGTGAACGATGCGCAAATGTTTTGTTCTCTGGTAGTCAGAGTTAAATCTCTCCGGACATATTGGGCATCTTCTTGGATGTTGCTTTCTGTGGACACCTCTTGTATGTAAAGTCCGTTTCGCAGCGTTACTGAATACTTTATCGCACTTGTTACAAGGAAAGTTACCTTGCTCGTGGGTTTGTAAATGTCGCTTAAGGAGGTTTATCGAAATAAATACAGAGCCACAAATATCACAGCTGAAATTGTTGAAGTGCTTACTCATGTGGATTATAAGCAGTCTCAATTTGACATAATTTTCACCACATATTTGACAGTCAAACGTTTTCTCTCCCAGTTTGAATGGTATGATATTATCTTTGATTTCAGTGTCTATAGATTTTCCGTGGCGTTTTAAATGTATTTTTAAGGCGTACAAGTCTGCTAACATTTCAGGACAGAGCCTACATTCTAAGCAACTGACGACTACCTTAATGTTTTTGTCGCGAGTTCTATTGTATAATTCTAATCTCAAGTCCTCGATACTATGTTCATTAAATGTGTGATGTTTTAATAAATTGGCTTCCAAATAAGTCTTCGCACAAATAAAGCACTTGTACTTGTTACTAGCATGTATAAAGGGGTAAACATATGAGTTCTCGAAGATGGTAAAGGCATTTCTCTTCCATGCTTCACCTTTTCGAGGTGATATCAGTTTTTTACGTGGTAGTCTATAAAAGTAGGGACGTTCAAAAGTTTTCACGTTAAACGTGACCGAAGATTCTTGACCCTCTGTATCACTGTTCCACTTTATATTATCAAGAGAAATCGGATCTCGTAATATTGTTAGATTACCAATGTCACCTCTACATAATTTACTTATTCTAGTTTTATTTTTAGAAGTTTTTTGTTTTAGCTTGATTTTCTTTTGTTCATCTTCGTGTAGACATTCTAAATCGTTTATATCGACGGGAGTCTTGAGGAGGGTAAGTTTTATGTCGTTGCCGTCGTCGTCTTTCAGTACGATAGACGACTGGCTCTCTTGGATGATCCCTAGAAGAAAAACAAAACTTTGTTGTGTATCAAACTATTTATTAAAAAAATATCCTAAATCTCATTTTACATAAAACTTGTGCGTGTGAATTCATTTTATACAAATAATAAATAAAATACAGATCAGCAAATGTCAAAAGTAAATATATCTCTAGTATTATACTTGTAGTACACTTTCGTGTAATCTAAGATGGTCTTTCAAGTTCTTTCTTCTCAAGAACGCCATGCCACACACTTCGCATTTATAGTTCTTCTCGCCCGTATGTATAACCATATGCCGTTTTAACGTTTCCTTGTTGCAGAATCGTTGATGACAGACGTCACACTGTTGGTTCCTCTCCTGTAGGTGAACGGAGCGAGTGTGGCATATTAAATGGTACTTCAGGTTAAAAGCTCGTCCACAAGTCTCACATTTGTGGACGCGAGTCGATTGGTTATGCACGTCCTGGAGGTGTATAGTGCGTCTATAGTTAGAATTGAATCTCTCTGGACATATTGGGCATCGGCGAGGATACTGTTTCAAATGCACGCCTCGAATATGAAGCGAGCGCTTATGGGGTGTAGTAAATACTTTGTTGCATCGGTCACAAGGGAAATTGCCGTTTTCGTGCACTTCGAGATGCTTCTTTAGCAGGCGTAAGGTCATGAATCCAGAACCACAGATTTCGCAGCTGTAGTTATTGAAGTGTACGCTCATGTGTATGACCAAAATTCGTACTTTTATGAATTCCTCGTCACACATCACACATTTGTAGGAGCCCTCACGTCCGTCTAATTTAAAAGGTATCATATTATCTTTCAGTTCGGGGTCTATTGGTTTTTGATGCGCTTCCTTCAAGTGATGTTTCAGTTCTGCTAAGTCTTTAGGACGTAAGGAGCAGATTTTGCATGCCATATCACAGACGTCAACTTTGAGTACATTTTCTCGTCGGTTATTGACCAGCCTTTTCAACGCGCTATACGCATGGCTTTCCTTCATGTGCCGGCTCAACTCCATTGTTTCCAGAAAGGGTTGAGAACAAACGAAACATTTGAACTTGTTGTTCCCATAAATAAAGGGGTACACTGTTGAGTTCTCGAATACTGTTAATGCGTTTTGTCGAATATCGGGTCGTTTTTTAGTTTTTGGAGGAACGAATACGTCAACAGGCGGATCTAAAATCCCTACGGCATCGGCACTGTGCTGAGGTGTGGTCCGGCCGCTATTTGATACAGGAGACGGACTCCTGGATGGAGTGTAATCCCTCGAAGTGGTCGGAGGGTAATCGATTTGTGCGGGAGACCTGTGTTTTAGGTCAATTTTATCGAAGTCCATTATTGTCCCCAGCGGTTTACATAAGCTCCGGTCGTATGCCACTTGGAACAAGGGCACGATCCTTTTCTGCTTCTCTATTTCCGGTAATATTGGCGAGTCGGATCCTAGAAAACAGAAAATTCGTACTTGTATCACGACGTAAACACATTCATGCATATTAGGTGTATTACTTATGTGTTCAAACATATACTCAGGTGCATTGTTAAATAACCATTTCCCAGGTTTAGCTTCTTATAAACATACCTACTTAAAAAACGATTGAGACTTGAGACCAAAATAAACTGTATTGCGAACGAATGGTGGCATTTATTCCGTAATAAATGGATTCCGGAGTAGAATAATAAAAAAAAACACTCGCAACAAATGAGCATCTTTAGGTAGTCATTTTATAATCCTAATTTAAACTAGACGCCCAGTCTTTCTCATGACATAAATTCGTATTTGACCGGATGGTGCACTTTCACGTGATGTTTCAAACTACAGTTTTGCACAAACGACTCCCCACAAGTTGCGCAAACGAATCTCCTGTCATCCTCGTGTATTCGCATGTGTTCCCTGAGAGTATACTTCCTCGCATAGGACTTCTTACACACTGAGCACTGATGCTTCCGCTCGCCTCCGTGGCGAATCATGTGTTCCTTCAATTCAGATTTGGAATAAAATTTCCATTCACATATTTCGCACGCATGCCTTTTGAGTTTCAAATGCACCGTCCTAATGTGAACTCCTAGTTTGCCACTTAGCGTGAATACTTTAGGACACAAGTTACATTTAAACTCTTTTAATTTCAAACCATGGATGGACGAGATATGTTTGTTTCTTTGAAAGTAATTTCTAAATGTTTCTGGGCAATGAGGACACCGGTGTCTCTTCACGCGCATATGAACGAGAGCGTAATGTTCGTTTTTGGCATTTGTCGATCTAAATACTTTTTCACAAGCATCACAAGGAAAAGAGCCCGTCTCATGTGAAAAGGCGTGTGTCCTTAAACGTTCAGGCGTAATGAAACCCGTTCCGCATTGCTCGCATATAAAATTCTGATAGTGCACATTCATGTGTTGGTTCAAACTTTTGAACTCCGCAAAGGATTCCGAACAAATTGCGCATTTGAATTCTTCTTTCGTTACTCTAAATGGGAGAATGCCGTCATTCGATTTCGGGTCAATGTTCTTGTTATGTTTCTCCCGCAAGTGATGTTTTAATTCAATATAATCAGTTAGAACATCGTCGCAAAGAGCGCACCCAGTGTTAGTGACGTCTACTTTGGCAAGTTCATATTTCTTCAGTTTCGAGAGAGCGCTTTTCACTTGTGCAGTAGTTTTGACACAATGGTCATTTTCATTATGTGTTCTCAGCCAGGCAGGATCGTTAAACTGGTTATCACAGTAAAAACATAAATATAGATTCTTCATCCATCTAAATGGACATATTTTGGAATATTCTAGTAGCACTGTGGCATTCTTTTTCCTAGCTTTCAGGTCTTCTACATCGTTATTACATTTCTTAAATTTGTCTTCGTTTTTGTTATTCCCGCCGGTTTTCAAGCCAGCAACCTGTTTCTCACTGTCGATGGGTGAGGTCTTATCACCTAGAAATAAGAAAAACGTCCATGACTTCCATATAATCATTGATTGCATGCATTTCGAGCGCAGTGTCAGTCGGTCAAGACAATACCTGGTCGCAAGCACGATGCCCTCATATCTTACATTTAATGAAAACGTGCAAATTTGATCAATACGGAATAAATCTTTATTCTTCAGATTAAGTATAGGTACGTTTGTTTTCTTTAAGGCAAATACTTAGAATAGCAAAATCATTTCTTCTTTAGTTAAAAAGGTCACAGATCACGGGTCAATAATATAATATGAATCATAGAACATATGATTGTGATTTTAAACACTTTATTCACAAAACAATCAATACACAATAACGCTATTAAGTTAAGATTCGATTTTCTCGCTCAAAAGGGTAGGATGGTGAACTCTAATATGATGTTTCAGGCTACACTTTTGTATGAAAGCCTGCCCACATGAGGCGCAAGCGAACCGCCTGTCGTTGTTATGAATTCGCATGTGCTCTCGCAATGTCTTTAACCGAGCATACGATTTCTTGCACACCTCGCACTGATGTATCTTCTCACCGCCATGCTTAACCGAATGTCCCTGCAGCCCCTGTTTACTGTAAAACTTCATGCCACAGATTTTACACTCGTGATTTTTCTCCTGCAAATGCTGATTCCTTACATGAGAAGATCTCCTGCTGCTCAGATTAAATACCCTGTCACACCACGGGCAAGGATAATCGGCGGTTTTTTGATTATGGACAGTTCGTAAGTGACTTAACCTCTGTCCGTAAAAAGCAAATTTCTCATTACAAATCGGGCATTTATTTCGCTCTCTGGATCTGTGTTCTTTGTTAATGTGCGTATTCAGTTGAGCACGTACAGAGAATGTTTTGTCGCAGTTCTTGCATGGAAACAGGCCTTTTTGATCCGAATTATGGGATCGAGAATGACAGATCATCTGTCTTGATGTGATGAATTTCTTCCCACATTGTTCACATATGTAGCTGTCGAAATGTTCCTTAATATGTCTGTGTAAACCTAAAAACGTTTGATACGACTTTCCGCATATTTGACAGACATGTGTAGAAGAACTATTCAGGTTATACGGGATAACGCTTTCGCCATAAGTCATTTCCAACTCTTTGCCGTGCTCGACAAGATGTTTTTTTAATGTCTCATTATCAGGAATCGCAGTAGAGCAAAGCCTGCATGAGGCATCTACGAAGTCGATCTTCGCGGGTTCGTAACATTTGAGTATATTTTTAATATCAGTGTGCTGGTCGCGATTGTGTTGTCGAAGCATAACCGGTTCCGTGAACGTGTCTTTGCAGTAGTAACACATAAAAACTCCTCTATCGAATCTGAACGGGCAGACCGTAGTGGTTTCTATGATGGTAGTGATATTGTTTATTAGACAAATTCGTCTCTTTGTGCGTTGTTTCCGCTCGTCTGCGATCGGATTAGCAATAGAATCCTTTTTAACGCATTCTTTCATCCGAATATGTTTAGTTAATTGGACAGAACTCTTAAATCGATGTCCACATTGTTTACAGACGTTACGATTAGAGTGTATATACATATGATTAAATAATCGCAAAAGCGACTCGCATGCAGTCCCGCATAGCTGGCAGACGTGCCTGTTTCTGACCAGGCAGAAGGGAATTACTGTTTCTCCCTGAGCCGAGTGTATATCGACTAAAGGTTTACCGTGCTCGGTTAAATGGCTTTTAAGCATGTCGTAATCTGTGATTTGAGTAGAACAAATTTTGCATGAAGCATTCGCCATGTCTACCTTTATTGGATTGTAATGTATAAGTTTAGGCAGTTCTGCCTCGTTATTATGTTGGCTTTGGTGGTGTTGGCGAAGATTTTCTGCTTCAGGAAATGCATCATCACAGAAGAAACAAAGGTATATTCCCTTTCTGTATTTGAATGGATTTGCTGTAGTAATGGTTAAGATAGCAGACACGTTATTTCTCAAATTGACGCGCCAGTACTCTGCTTCGGTCATTATCTCCTTAGCCTGTACCAGTTCTTCGCTTTCCCGTCCTAAAAACAGAAAAAACACTCTAAGCTACAGATTTAAATGACTTTCTTCAGAGCTTTTGGGTTGATTAAGGCTGAGTTGGATGATTATAAAAACGCCCCAGGATTTAAAAATACATATATTGAGTAAACAATGTAAGATTTATAACAAATTCTTAATCGAATATTCAGGGTAGTAAAGAATAGCAATTCTTCGAAACGAGTATCAGGTTATTGGTTATAAATACAGTAACAGTGACCTCTGTATCTCGACTCTTCGTAATTTTATTAGAATTTTATTCAAGACATGACTCGAATTCTTGCTTGAATTGCGTGGGGTGATGTACCCTCATGTGGTGTTTCAGGCTGCATTTCTGAATGAAAGTCTGCCCGCAAACGACACACGTAAACCGCCGGTCATCGTTATGAATACGCATGTGTTCTCTCAGTGTTTTAATTCTGGCATACATTTTCTTACAAATATCGCACTGAAACTTCTTTTCGCCGGTATGTTTAACCAAATGTTCTTTGAGTGCTTTACCGTAAGGGAACTTCATATCACAAAAAGAGCATTCGAATTTCTTTATTTTCAGGTGTTTATTCTTTATGTGGCTTGTTCTACAGCTGGACATGTCAAAAACCCTATCACATGAGGGACAAGGAAACTCCGGCATTTTGTATCCATGGACGTCAACCAAGTGCCTTAAACGCTGTTTGTAAGTGGGCAGTAACTCTTTACAGACTGGACATTTAAATACAGTGCATATATTAGCTTTGTGTACTTTCGCTATATGAAAATTAAGTTGCGAAAGCACCGTGAAAGTTTGATCGCATTTCTTGCAAGGAAATACTCCTCGCTCATGTGTTTTTCGATGACCATCCAACTGTACCTGTGTTTTAAAACCTTTTCCACATTGATCACAGATGTTTTCGTTAGTATGTTCACTCATGTGTCTGTGGAGGCTCAAAAACGATTGGTAGTCTTTTTTACATATTTGGCAAATATTGATATCTTTATTCAAATTGTAAGGAAGCACACACTGGCTAAGCTTTATATCTACATCTTTGTCGTGTTCAGCTAAATGTGTTTTCAAAGTAGAATAATCAGGTATCGGAACTAAACAAAGCTTGCAGGAAGCATCCATGAAATCCATTTTTATCGGCCCATATATTCTAGATACTGGAAGAGCCTTTACATTAGAGTGTTGAGTACGGTTATGGAGTCGAATATCATCTGGGTTTGGCCACGTCAAGTCACAGTAGTAACATTGAAATAAACCTCTTTTGTATTTAAAAGGATATACTGTTGTTATTGTTATTATGGTAACAATATTATTCTTTAAGTCGTCGTGTTTACTCGGTTCAGGCGTACCATGAGGAACTGTTTTCTTTACAGGCGTTGCAGTAACTTGTTTCACATTATCCCCAGAAGTTTCAGATTCTACTTTATTTTCCTGGGTACATTCGTTGCTACGCATATGAATCCTCAATTGAGCATGAGAGTTTAAGATTTTGCGACATTTAATACACTTATGACGGTCGGAGTGTACTACCATATGTCTAAGTAACAATACGAACTTCTGGAACACCTTTTCGCATAATTGGCAGACATGTGGATTTGCTCCAAGGCGATATGGAATGATACATTCCCCATAAGTCGAGTCGATAACTTTATTGTGTTCCTTTAAGTGGTTTTTCAGCATAGCATAGCTATTAATTTCAGCTGCGCACAACTTACAGGTTGCTGCTGTAAAGTCCATCTTTAAAGGTTGATAACCTTTAATATTAGGTATATGTTTTTCGTCCGAATGTTGGTCGCGATTATGGATTCTCAGATCTTCTGAATCAAAGAACGACTCTGTACAATAGTAACAGAGGAAAAGGGCACCATTATGGTTAGATTTATACTTAAATGGATAAGCTGTGGTCGTAGCAATTATAGTATTAACGTTATTCCGCATGTTGATGCGCCATAGGGTATTGGAGATAGTGTTCTGCGGTGCTGTCAAATCTTCTTTAGCCTGATTGGCCCCTTCATTTTGCTGTCCTAAAAATAGAAAGAAGTCTACTTAGCGTAATTCTACGTTTATAACGAAAAGTGAGCAGTGTTGAATGCTTTCGTCACTTTTTGAGACTGTGTTTGAAAAAGGATAAACCACTTTTCATATGAATGAAATGGGTTAGCGATGAATCTTCATTCGATTACTATCCTATATTAGTAATTAAAATCAGAATGATTTACGGCTAAGATGGAAGGGACTGACATCAGTTAGTCAAAATATGAAGACCACTTGTTTTGCTAATTTAATAAAAGCTACGAAACAGACTAAACGATGAAAATTATATGAAATTATACGATTATTTTTTGATTGATATTGTATAGAACGTGATAGGTTTGCAATAAGTAACAGAGGTAATTCAGTAAGCAAATACTGTTTAATATTTCTTAGTCTCAATTAAAATACATCCTTCAAATGTGTGGGATGGTGCACCCTAATATGTTGCTTCATGCTACAATTCTGAATGAAACTTTGCCCGCACACAGGACAAGTATAGCGTCTGTCGTTATTATGTATCCGCATATGTTCCCTAAGGGTCTTTATTCTAGCGTAAGCCTTCTTGCAGACATCACATTGGTAGATCCTTTCGCCGCCATGCTTGATCGTATGTTCTTGAAGCTCATAATTACTAAAGAATTTCATCCCGCACACGCTGCACACGTGATTGCGCTCCTGCAAATGCTGGAACCTAATATGTGCCGTTCTCTTACTGCACAAATCGAAAACTCTGTCGCAAGATGGACAAGGGAAAACGGGAGTTTTCTGCTCATGCACGGTGTGTAAATGCTTCAGCCTCTGCTTGTAAGACACGAATTTATCGTTACAGATAGGACATTTGTATCTCTTGTTAAATCTGTGGACTTTAGCAACGTGGGTGTATAAGGGAGCGTACGATGGGAAAGTTTCATTGCACTGCTTGCAAGGGAAAACTCCGGTTTCGTGAGTGCGCGTGTGGTTGAGCATACGCTGCGATGTCGCGAACCTTTTCCCACATTTCTCACAGATATAATGCTCGTAATGGTCGTTCATGTGTTTATGTAGGCTTAGGAACACCTCGTACATCTTGCCACACACTTGACAGACGTGCTCATCCTTGCTTAACTTGTATGGTAGCACGCTGTCTCCGAAAGTTATGTCTATCACTTTGCCGTGATCCATCAAATGTGTTTTCAACATGGCATAGTCGCGAATTTCTGTTATGCACAGCTTACATAATGCATTTGAGAAATCCATTTTGATGGGCTCATATTTTCTGGGTTTAGGCAGTGCTTTTGATTCGGAATGATATATGCGGTTGTGCTGACGCAGTTTCTCGGGTTCTAGGAATGTGTGTTTGCAGAAGTAGCAGAGGTACATTCCCCTTCGGTATTTGAAGGGGTATACGGTGGTAGTATCTAAGATAGTGGAAATGTTATTTCTAAAGTTGGTTCGTCTCCGTTCGCCCTCTTCTCGTTTGACGGCTGCGGAGGCAGCGTCAATTTCCTCAGCCTCGGCCAATCCTTGATTGACCTCAGCAGCGGTGTCAGGTTTGAATTGAACGACCTCTTCACCTTTCCGTCCTAAAAATAGAAAAACATCCAATCAACGCCCCTCCTTCAACGGTTTACTAATCAATTTATTTTAGAAAGCAATGTGACAGACTACGTTATAATAAATTTACCATATTTTTTATTCCTTGTTATAAGTCGTGAAGGAGTTTAGGCTGAAAGATGAAGATTCATTCAGTCAAACATTTAATATGTCCATAATAAAGAGGCATTCAGTAATAAAATCGCATTTATAATAATGTAGTTTATTGAATAATAAATCTTACAATCTTAATATACATTAGGCATATGCAATTTGAGTTTCTTTAAAGGTTCAGCGTTAGGATGGTGCGTCCTCATATGGCTCTGAAGGCTACACTTCTGCACATAAGCATTGTTACAATACTCACAAACGAACCGTTTATCGTTATTGTGTATACGCATGTGTTCCTTCAAGGTTTTGGTTCGGGCGTAGGACTTTTTACAGACCTGACATTGGTATTTTCTCTCTCCTACATGTTTGACCATGTGATTCCTTAGTTGCGCTGCCGTGACGAATTGATACGGGCACAACGCACAGAAGAACTGTTTATGTCTGATGTGTACTTGCTGTATATGCTTAGTTCTCTGATTGCACATGGAGAAGACAGCAGAACAGAGATGGCAAGGATATTCTACCTTTCTATCATGCGCAACCTTGAGATGTTTAGCTCGATCAGCGTATCTTAAAAACGAATCGTTACAATACGGACAACGATAACGGAATTCCCGACCATGTGCTAAAGCCATATGGCTATTCTTTAAGGCACGGGTCGCGAAAACGTCATCACATTTTGAACATTTGTACTGAATAGTACTATTCGAGGGTTCATGTATAACTAAGTGAGCTTTTAGTCTATGTGGGGCGGCAAACGCCTTACCGCATTGGAAGCATATGTTGTTAGGATAATGTTGATTCATATGTGTGTTCAGTTTCGAGAATAACTCAAAGCGTTCTCCGCAATGTGTACACACAAACTCCTTTCCCTCTATTAGGAAAGGAGTGACGCCGATGCCATGATGTTTGCTAATAGGTTTATCATGGATTTGGTGCAAGTGTTCTTTCAACGTTTCAACGTCTTTAATGGGTAGTAAGCAAAGTTCGCAGCGGAGACCGCTGATTTCTACTTTGACGTTGTCTAGAGGGCGTGCTAATCGCATGGCCTCGACCCGGTTAGGGTGCTCCAGCGCGTGCTCGCGGACGCAGCTGAAGTCCCCGAAGGACAAGGGACAGAAGGCGCACGTGAACGTCCCACGTTTCCACCTGAACGGGCATACGTTGGAACACTCTATTATAATAGCGGCATTGTCTCTGTGATCGTTATACTTGCGTTTCGGTTTCCATTTAAGTTTGAGGTCGGTGGACCCTAAAAACAAAAGAAAATTCACTATCAAACAGCGCAGAGGTAGCTTCGAGTGAGTTTTCATGATTGACTAGTTAGTTTGTGGACAGTCCTCATATGAACATATCTGGATTTATTTTTACTAAATACAGAGGAGCAAAAGCTACATCGATATTCAACTTTCTGTCCGTGAGTTTTTTCCATATGTGTCAGTCTAGAATCATAGGAGAGAAAATGGATATCACAAATTGGGCAACGGTATCGTCCCTTTGGTCTGTGGGCAGCACCAACGTGCCGATTCCTTGCGACTCGAGTCGGAAACACGGAATCACATTTAGTGCAGCCGTATTGGCCAGTTTCGTGGCCCATTTCGTGTGCTCGTAATTTGTGCTTGCCGGAAAAACCTTTACCGCAAGTCTGACAAATGAAAGTTTGATAATGCTTATTCATATGAATAAACAAGTTCATGAAACATTCAAAGTGCTGATCACAATGTACACATTTCAATTCTTTTCCGGTCAGAATGAAAGGAATAATTCCGTCACTGTAGTCAGCGTTAAATAACTTCGAATGTGAATGGGATAAATGATTTTTTAGGTCATTCAACGAACTAACTTTTTCCTTGCATATTCTACAAGTAAGATCAGTTATATCGACTCTTAGCGGAAATGAGTTCCGCACGGCTCCCCGAATATTAAAAATTTCTAGTCTATTATCATGAGCCTCCGAGTGGGAACGGACTTCACTAAAGCTCGTAAAAATATCCGGGCAATACGCGCACATAATTTTGCCACTATTCCATCTAAAAGCAACCGCATTGGAATGTTCTATAATAAGAGCAGCATTTGCTTTATCCTCCTTCACTCTTCGTTTTCGCGTCCAATTTATTTCAATGGTCTTGTTCCGGCCCGCAGTCGGTTCAGCCGTTCCTAAAAACAGAAAGACGCCGATTGTAATCGTTGTCACATCATTTCGTGTATTGGGATTGGTTGTAATCTATTGCATGGGTTAAAACATGGCGTCTCAATTTTGTGTTGGTGTAGAAAGACCAGTGGCATTGAGGGCATTCGTATTTCTTCTGAGCAGGCTTGTGTGCGGTGCGGAAGTGTGCTGCTCTCTTGCAGCTGGTTTCGAATGATTTTCCGCAATCCATGCAGCCGTAGTCTTGTTGTTGCTGAGCATGGTCATCCACCAAGTGTTTCGCTCTCGCGTAATATGATGTGAACAGTTCCGGGCAACGTGGACAAGTGTATCTTATACCTTTTTTATGCACTCGCAACCTGTGGCACATTCTAGCGGCCCTCGTTGGTAGTACTTCCGTACAATCCCCGCATGGGAAGAAACCACTCTCGTGGGACTGAACGTGAGTACGAAACCGAGATTTCGATACAAAACCTTTGCCGCACGAATCACAAATGTGATTCTTATAATGCGTGTTAATGTGCTCATTCAATTTAGAGAAACTAACGAAGTGGGAGAAACATTTTTGACAAAAGAATCCGTTTTGGTCCAGCTTAAATGGTAGTACTCCGTCACTATAATCAGAATTGAAAGTTTTCTCGTGCTGTGATACTAGGTGATCTTTTAGATCATCTATGTCCGTTAAAGGATGGTTGCATAGTCTACAGCTGAGGTTGCCTATGTCAATTTTGACCATATTATTTTCAGTTAGTTTTGCGAAGATTGTATTAGTGGGCGGATCATTTAAGTGGTTAATTTGGACATGTTCACGCAACGGGCCGGTGTCTATGAATTTAGCATCGCAGTAGGAGCAGTAAAAGGCACTGTGGAACCAACGGAAAGCCCATGCGGTTGAGCACTCTAAGAGCGTCATAGCGTTCCTACGCATCATAGTTTTGGAGATGCGTTTCTCGGATTCCTCCGGCAGCTCGTTGTTGGCGCGTCTGCGCCGGCGCATCTGACGCGCGCTTACGTTCTCCTTTAACTTCCTAACACGTCTAACTCCTACTTTTGTCTCCACGTCCGCACTAGCGGAACCTAAAAAGAAAAGAAGACGTTACTAAATAAAATCGATGCCCTACAATCCACATGCAACCATTCCTTGAATTGTTTGTTAGGTTCCTGCCTGTGTAGGCATTCAGGTGAATATTTTAGAAAATCTGATAGATAATTAGTAAGGTTAATGAATCTTTGGATGCTACCAGGGGTGTGTATGATAAATTGATAAAAATCAGACAGTAAAAAATTAAAGCTTTTATTGTGCTTAAAAGTATAAGTAAGTTACTAATTTCTTTTTCCGACATCAAATATTTTGCTACCTATATTTTATCAGACCCTAAGTTAATAAGTTCGCACATGTCCGAGTGCATCTCCCTCATGTGAGCCAATAGTTGCATTCGCTGCTTGAACAGCGCTCCACACCACTTGCAGCCCAAATCGTCATGCGTTTTCAAATGCGTCCTCAGTGCCCTATTCCTCGGAAACGATTTATCGCACACGTTGCAGTGGAAATTTCGTTCTCCTGAATGTTTAACCTTGTGTCTCCTCAATTCGTAAGCGGTTCTGAAGCTCCATTCACAGCTTGAACATCTGAAATCCCGCTGCGGCGGAAAGTGAACAGATCTAACGTGAATAGCTCGTTTGCCAGAAGTCTTAAAGCATTGTTCGCAGTGAGGACAGCGATAGGAAACCTCTTTTTCACTGTGAGTTCCATTAAGGTGGTTCATTCTATCGTAATAGCCGTCGAAGCGCATGTTACAATGAGGGCATTCGTATCTAGGCGCTTTGGCGTGGGCATGTGCTTTATGATAGTCTCTAGCGGCGCGCATTCTGAATATTTTCGGGCAGTCACTGCAAGGAAATGTTCCGGTGATGTGAACCTCTGAATGTTTCCTCAATCTTGGCGCAGTCATATATCCCTTTCCGCAAGTAGGACAGATGTAATGTTGGTAATGGATATTCATGTGCTCGTATAGTTTCAGGAAATTGTTGAATTTTTCCTGACAAATAACGCAACTCCATGATTCTTTGTTAAGTATGAAAGGGAGAACGCCGTCGGGCTGGTTGATTTCGTAATCGTAGCCATGTTCGATGACGTGTTCGCGCATTTGTTTGACGTCGCTGTACGGCAGCGAGCAGAGGCGGCAGGCGGAGTCAGTGACGTCGACGTTGATGAGGGACATCTCTTTGAATTTGCTATAGATGTCTTTAACGCTGTGTTGGTGGGAGCAAGCGCCTATGTGGAGCCGGAGGAGCGCACAGTCTGTGAAGCTGGATTCGCAGTAGGCGCACTTGAACTGGTTGCGCTTCCAGCGGAAGGGGCTCACAGACCAACACTCGAGTATAGCGGTGGCGTTTTTCTTCGTGGCGTACCTAGCCTCTGCCCGCGCGCTGCGTTGGTATCTTGGTTTCTCTTTGAGCAAATTTTCTATTGGTATGACGCTAGGCTCTACCTTTATCACAGTTTCATGTTCGGTTTGGTTGCGTCCTAAAAATAGAAAAATCGTGTCATTTCTTGAGGTATCTTCGAATTTAATCGCCAAGTCGCTCTTTCATCGTCGTGCAATTTTGGTTTAAGTATATAGTTTTTAATTAATAAAAATCAGGTTATTTTCTATATGTTTATTCGCGGCAGTAATACAATAATTGTAAAATTATAATTATTTAATAATATTTATTATATTCATCTCCTCAAACATTTACACACAATAAATACGTAGGCATCTACTTAATGAGCTACAATTTAATTAACAACTTATTTTACGAGCCTTCGGGAAACTTTGCTTATCTATCTCAGTTTGTGCGTACATTAGAAAAATAAACTTTCATGTTGAAAAACCTAGAAATACTGCTAAAGTAATATCATTTCATGTATGTGTATTAGATAGTAGAAGAATGATTTATATAATTTATTATAATATATTATGCATTATGATACAATATCAGTATCAACTAAAATGTAATATGTACAAATACTAAATACATCAATGTACGAGTAGTTAAGTACTACAACAATAATTCCGAGATCAGCCGTTGAGAATTCAATAAAATCACACTAATAATCAGATAAACAATCAACATGTTTCTCACTTAAATATACAATTGAGTTGAATGGAAATGTAATTAAGCCCTGTGAGCGTCTAACGCCAGGACGAATACCTAATATCGATTTTGTTAAAACGGATAAATCGTTGCTTTACCCCGAAACATATATTGTGACATGTACAAATGAAAGTAAAAGGGATAGGACGGAACGGAACGTACTTCTCGAGCAGAGTAAAAAAAAATCTATTGACAGATAAAGATGTTCAATAAGAAACTCCAGTAATTGTTTTAATAAATAAGAGGTTTGCCCTCTTATTTAATAGAAGAACTGAATTAATCGATATGAAAAATAAAGGAGTTAATAGTGAGATTACAAGTCACAGATTCAGGAAAAACATGCTGCCGACCCCAAGTAAACGGCAATGATGATAAGGCATGTGTCTCCTTAACAACGACATAAGTGGCATAAACGTTTTCCCAAAGTAAGTAGGTTAAATAGCTAGTTGCGGAAACGCATACAGCATAGCTCAGGGCAAGAAGACCTAAAGGCAAGCCCATGATGACGATTTTGATTACAAATTAAAACATCAAACGTGGAAATGTTTCTTTGCGATATGCTTATCCAACGACAATTTAGTAGCAAAGGCTCTAGAGCAACTACCACAGGGATACCCATATTCCGTCTCCTTCTTAGTCCTATGAGCTTTAACATTGTGATGATATTTTTGGGACCTCGTCTTGAAGGTCATATGGCAAGTTGTGCATTCGTACATTTCGGCACCAGGCTTATAATTATGAAACTCCATGAGATGACGCTTACGTAATTCCCATGTCGCAAAGCGTGGCTTGTCTTTACAATGTGCGCACATGTAAGGCAGCGTTGTGTGTTGAGTTTTAATGTGGATATTCCTTTCTTCAAGAGTAGAGAAGGTAGCTACACAACGACTGCAGCTGTACTTGTTATCGTGAGGGATCTTAGTGTGTGCTATAAGCGCTGATTCTGTTATGAATCCTTCGCCACAAGTATCGCAGACGAAGTTCTGATAGTGCTCAGCTGTATGCTTCTTTAGAGAGATGAAATCTGTGAACTGGCACGTGCAAATCGCGCATTTCCAGTGAGACCCGTCATTTAGTTTAAAGGGCAAAACTCCAGGTTGCACGTCGGCGTTGATTGGTTGTTTGTGGTCATTCTTGAGATGGGTGATCAGATCATCCAGAGAGTCAATTCGTAAATAGCAAAGCTTGCACTGAAGATCCGTAATGTCAACTTTAAGAAATTCTTTCCTCAGTTTTCGACTGAAGACGTGTTGGATATTAGTATTGGCGTGTCTTGCTGTCATATGCATTCTGAGACCATTCGGATCATTGGATTGTACGCGGCAATAGACGCAGTTGAAATTCTGCCCCCAGGTTCTAAACGGCCGTGCCGTAGAACATTGCAATATAATTTCAGTATTGCTTCGGTGTTTTAGCGCTTTCCCAAATCTAGGTTTATAAGTGGCTTTGTAGCATTTAAAGTTACGCTCATGTTGTCTTAAACCGTGCTCAGACAGGAACGTCGCTCCGCATTTGTCGCAGGTGAATATCTTCACGTGACTACGCAAATGACCGTTTATTTGAGAGAATTCAGAATATGTTTTGTCGCAATCCAGACACATCCACAACCCAGACGGCCCTTGCTTGTAAGGCAACACTCCGAAAGGTACGTCGAAATTGACAGTTTTGCCATGATCACGGGACAAGTGGTTCATGAAGAAATCAACGCTCGGCATTTCTTGGGAACATAAGTTACATTTGAATTCCGTTATGTCGATTTTTAGATCGTCAACCACCTTGTAAAAAGCGCTGTTGTAATCAGCACTGGCGTGGGTGGATTTGATGTGACACCTCAACGCCGTCATAGGTTCGAACTCGTCATGGCAGTACGAACAGACAATTCTATTAAACCGCGTCTTAAAAGGGAATGCTGTCGAGTACCTAAGTATCAGTACAGCGTTTTGCCGCTGCGGATTCTGGTTAACAGATCTTTCGAACAGTCTCTTTTTCGTTTTACGTTCTTTCTCAGTATGTCCAGCTATTTCCTTACTGGGCCCTAAAAAAAGAAAAGAACGTCATCATTACACAATTCCTGGATATAATTTATCTAAGTTCGAAAATAAATTTTGTACCATGCCATGACAAGTTTTGAGGCTACACAAAAACAAATCCACAAGATTGGGTCGGAAGGTCGATCTTGTTGATAGCAGTATTTTAAATATTGAAATGTTTTTTGGCCATATGTTTATCCAGAAACAATTTAGTAGTAAACGCTTTAGGACAACTCGGGCAAGGATAGTTGAGATCGCTGTCCTTTTTAACGCGATGGGTTCTCGCCATGTGGTTGTACTTGCCAGATCGAGTCTTAAAAGTTTTCTGACAAGTGACGCACTCGTATTTGTCTGCGCCAGAAGTGTAATTGTGAACTTCCTTGAGGTGTTTTTTACGTAACTCCCAATTAGAAAAACGTGGCTTATCTTTACAGTAGTTGCACATGTAGGGTGTATTTGTATGTTGCGTCTTAACGTGATGGTTCCTTTCGTCAAGAGAAACGAACGTAGCCACGCACCGACTGCAATTATACTTGTTTTCATGAGGTATTTTGGTGTGAGCTATCATTGCCGATTCCGTTATAAAACCCTCTCCGCAAGTATCGCATACATAATTTTGTAAATGTTCTACCGTGTGTTTTTCTAGAGACCCGAAGTCTTGGAACTGATTCGAACACATTGTGCATTTCCAAATTGAGCCATCGTTAAGTCTAAAAGGTATGACGCCTAGCTGGCCATCTGAAATAGACTGCTGATGTTCACTTTTTAAATGATTCGTTAAAGTATCTAAAGAATCCATGGGCATAAAGCATAGTTTGCAATGTAGGTCAGTTATGTCGATTTTGAGATACTCCTTTCCAAGTTTTCTATAAAATGCGTCTTGGACATGATAGTCTGCGTGAAGGGTGGCCATGTGGCTTCTAAGACCGGTCGGATCACTCGTCTGAAGACGACAAAATACGCAACTGAGATTACTCTTCCATGTTCTAAAGGGACACGCTGTAGACCACTGGAGGATCAACTCCGCATTCCTTCTAGATCTCATAACTACCCCGTTTCGAGCTTTATACGCCGTTCTACAACACTTTACCTGCCGATGATGATCCCGTAAAGCGTGATCAGAAATAAAACTTGTACCGCACTTATCGCAAATAAAATTCATAAAATGAGTTCCAATGTGACGATTGAACTGAGTAAATGTTGTATAGATTTTATGACAGTAAACACACGGCCATTGACCGTTTGCATTTTCTTTATATGGAAGAACGCCAAAACGTGCATTGAATTTGACTGGTTTTTCGTGTACGGAAGATAAGTGAGTCATAAGAGTGTCAATATCGGTCATTGTTTGATCGCAAATTTTACATTTAAGATTAGTTATGTCTACTTTGATTAAATTATCATTAGTTCTATAGAAAACATTCTTAAAGTCTGAGTTAAGGTGTTCCGATTGCATATGATAGCGCAGATTAGAGAGAGGTTCGTATTCGTCGAGGCAATAGGCGCAAAGTATCTGTGTGAATCTAGTTTTAAAAGGGTATGCGGTAGAGAATCTTAATATAAGTTCGGCGTTTCGCCGCTGTGGCGTCTGGTAAACGAGAACTATTTTCGGTTTTGGTTCCGTCTCACTACGCCCGCGTATTTCCAACGTGTACCCTAAAAACAAAAAGAAATTGGTCAGTGTCACTCCTGATCACTAACTAAGGGATGGAGATTTATTTTAACGATATGGGAATGCTGTAATTTAAACAATACATTTGATATGATCCATTTATTAAAGTAATATGTCAAATCGAAACAGAACTTGAGCACAACACTGGTGATTAACTGACGTTTTCGTCATAAAACTATAAGTTAGGCGGAAACTACGACAACGATTCCCAGTTGACGATATAGTCGGGGTGATGGGATTTCATGTGTGCTTTGAGGCTAACTTTCTGAGCAAAAGTTTTATCGCAAACTGAACATCTGAAACGTTTGTTTTGAGTGTGGAGCCACATGTGCTGCTTAAGACTCTTGTCTCTCGAGAAAGACTTTAAGCATATAATACATTTGAAATGCTTTTCTCCTGTATGACCAATTACATGATCGTCCAATGCTCTCTTGCTTCCTAATTTGAGGCCACAACAAGTACAAGGGTAAATTTCATCCGTGTGATTAATTTTATAATGGCTATAGAAGAGTTTTCGTGATTCAAATGTTTTGGCGCATTCTGGACAGGTATATTCCTTCTTAGGGCGATCGTGGGATTCAGTTAAATGTTTCTGCTTGTTTTCCCACGACAGAAATCTTTCACCGCAGTACACGCAGCAGAAAGGCCAACAAGGTTTCGAATTTCTTATATGGACTCGCTTTTCTTCAGCGGAAGGGAATTTTTGCCAGCACTTCCGACAAGCGAAATTTTCGCTATGGCTACACCTCATGTGGTACTTCAACGCCTCCTTTGTGAGATAGGCACGTCCGCAAATCTCGCACGTGCACTTTCTGTAATGCGTAGGCGTATGCCTGCCGAGTTTGGTGAGAGATGGGAATTTCTTAGCGCATAAAAAGCAAAACCATTTGTCTTTTTCAAGTTTATAGGGCTGCAGGCCGGTATCATAGTTTAAGTTGAGTGAGGTACTGTTGTGGATGTCGTATATGTGCTTGACCATTTCGTCGATCGAGTCGAAAGGCATTTCGCACACTCGGCATCCCATGTTGGTGCACTCTACTTTGATATGCTCCTGGTTGCGGAGACTGTACGCAAAGGAGGTGGTGTTGGGGCAGGAGCGCTGGCAGTCAAACGCGTGAGCGCGGAACTTGGCTGGGTCGTCGAACTCATCGTCGCAGTACAAGCAAAACATCGACTTGGAGCGCAGCCTGAATGGGTACACGCTCGAGTATTGCAAGATAACCTCCGCATTTCGTTTCGCCATTCGGAATTGACTGATTTCTCCGGTGTCTAGAAAAAGAAAGAAAATGTCCTGTGACTGTGAGCTCCCTTTGATATGAGAATAATGTAGGCATCTGATTTGTCGACGGCCATCAGAATTATCTCCAATTTTATTGCAAAGTATTTTTTGGAGCATGTAACACATTCCGGGAACGTAAAGTGAATAAAACTAAAAAATATTTAATAAATAACAATTTTATTGAAATAACTAATAAATAATTCCTACATCCATTTAATATGTCAAACACAAATATTTAGTGTTGCTTTGTACGTAAAAGAACGATGTTCAAAAGAGTTAAACAGAGAAAAGTAAATTAATTAGGGCCCGGTGATTTTTTGAATGACCGACAGTTATTTGTTTAGTCTATTATATCCTTAGGTGCCATTTTTAAGGTTTTATTAATTGGCTTATTAAAATCGTAATTATCATAAAGCTCAGGATGATGTGACCTCATATGAGTTTTCCAACTAATCTTTTGAGTAAACTGTTTGCTGCACAATTTACACTCAAATCTTTTGTCCGCTTTATGAATCCACATGTGCTGTATTAAATTATTCTTCCTAGGGAACGTCTTAGAGCACACTGGGCATTCGAAAGATTTCTCTCCAGTATGCCCGACGATATGCCGCTTCAAATTATACTTTGTATCAAATCTCCGCTCGCAATAAGTACATTGGACGTAATTATTCGTATGGGTTATTTTGAAGTGCAAAGCAAAAGAACTTCTTGAAGTAAAACTGGCTTCACATTCTGGACAATTGTGCTGTTTCTTTTCCTTCCCATGAGCATCGAGCATGTGTTGCTGCTTCAGATTCCAAGTATGAAATCTCTCCCCGCAACTATTACACATGTGTTGTCGGCATTTATACGACTTCTCGTAGTGTTCTCTTCTAGCTTCTAAGCTTGGGAATACTACGAGGCACTTTCTACAGACAGGACCTTTGGCCTTTTTGCAGAACTTGCGGTGCGTATTAAGAGATGTAGTCATAGAATAGCATTTTCCGCAAGACTCGCATGTGAATCTAACAAAGTGAGTTTGCGTGTGTTTACTTAACGTCCGTAAGCAGGGATACTTGATTCCACAGACGGCGCAAAGAAGCGCATGCTTGAACAATGAGAAAGGTTGTAATCCTAAGTGGAAATTGAGGTCTAACGGGTAGTTATGGGTATTCAATAAATGATCGGCTACATGTTCGAGTTTGTTAAACGGTTCAGAGCAAGTCCGACACCGTATTTCGGTGCAATCGACTTTTAAGTCGCCATCGGAGACATGAGCGAACGCCATGGAGACTTTGAACTGTTGATGTTCATCGTTCATATGCTTTCTGAAGAGCGAGGGGTCTTCGAAATCCTCACAGCAATACACGCACACCAACGACTGCTCGGGAAGGCGGAATGGGAACACAGTCGCGTATTGGACTATCGTCTCGGCGTTTCGTCTCTCGACGCTATAGTTGGACCGTACCGAACTGGAGACCGATTTTTTGTCTAGAACAAAAGAAAGCTCTCTGTAATGTAGTTTGGTGGCCCTGCGTATTTTATTTTCTGGTGTATTTAATTTATTTAACTGTTATTATAAGTGTCAGTCTCGATTTATTGGGTCTATTTTCAGCATTACTCTTATATTTCATATCTTGGTTACATTTGATGCAAACAGAGATGGGCAAAATTTATTCGAATGACGAATAACGAATAAGAAAAAAAATCATCGCGAATGACGAATGAAATTGTCGAATGATTATTTTTATTCGAATAGATTAATCGTAGAATAATTTAATCGCGAATAATTTATTCGTCGAATGAATTTTCACGAATAATTACTAAAACAAAGTCACTTTCTGCAGTCTTGTCTGTCCCTATACATATATGGTCAGATCGTTAAAACTACGCAATACGCAATGGATTTTGATGCGTTTTTTTTTTATAGTATGTATTCAATAGAAAGGTTTATAAATGTATGATGCATGCATAATATAGTATAAGTACTGATAAATTTTGAGGATTCTCATGAGATGTCGTAGTTTTTTTTTTGCGCTTAAATTGCAAATAATGTTCTTATATGTATTTCTTGTGAACATGATTACTTGTTTGCTAGAAAATAAGTCCTTCCGGGCGAAGATGTAATACTTATATGGCACGTGCAATAACTAACGAAAAAGGTTTCATGTTAGGGTTTGCATTTGGCGTATCTATTATAGGGATAATTAAAAAAAGTGCAAACATATTTTAGGATCAACATGGATATATTATAATTTAGGATTCGCTCAGAAGCATGCAACTGATAAGAAAATATGGTTTTCTCGCTCATAAATATACCCGTCTTTCTAGGCTAATAGAAAGTTACTTTGTGCATGACTAACCCATTGTCTCGCTAATTACACTTACTACCTGGGTTTTTATATTACCCCTAACCCTTAACGTTCTTTAGCGTGCTAGAACTTAGAACAAATTACAGTATTCACGATTTATGTTAAATATTATGCTTGATGTTGTTTAATTTAATATAATGTAACAGAAAAAATATGTTTTTCGTAGATTTATTCGAATGAAAATAACGAATAAATCATTCGTCATTTGAAAACCAGCAGAATAATTCATTCGTGGCTGATTTATTCGCGAATAAATCATTCGTGACTAAATTATTCGCGAATAAAGAAATCGTGAATTATTGTTTATTCGAATAATTATTCCGATAAAAATTTATTCGAATAATGCCCATCTCTGGATGCAAATTATGTGCCAGATGATCTACTGGTAAGCAAAGCACAAAAACGTATGTTAAAGACTGAGTTTAGTATTTGCCATATGACTGGGATTTGTAAACCCAATCAATCTTGGGTTTGTCGCCATGAATGTGTCCAAAGTCCCAATCTTATAGGCAACTTATTACATGACAGAGACAGACAGCAAACGTGAAGGAACTGCTGGATAAAAATTGCTAAACAAAACAATATTTCAATACGATAATATTTATTAAACTAAAAATAATCTTTCAAAGTCGTACAGGAATCAATTACAAATATTGACTGTGAAATTGTTATATTGTACAATAAAATAAACATATTCTTCTAACTACTGACATAAATTTCCCAAATAGCTTGACAGGAAAAATCTTGAATAGATATCATTGCTAACAATAATATATTACGATTTGCATCAGATTAGGCAACAATTCAGTTGATACTATTTCTTTCAGTTCATACTAGAAGTAGTGTTTATAAAACTAATCAACGATTTACATGAATAATATTAAGTAAGTATGAATTTCTCCCAATAACAATATTTAAGCATTTTTACTTTTAAATAATTTAAGCTTTTTCTGATCACAACATAATTTAATACCGACTTACCGAACAACCAACCTTAAACAATATCGTCAAAGTAGTTTCAGTGTGAAACATAAATACCATTATGTAAGCATGGACGAATAACTGCCCCAAAAATAGTGTTTGCAAGGCAGCGGCAGCTAAAGATCTTGTATTTTTTTGACAATGCAAAAAAAAGAGGGTACAACATTATGTTCGTTTCATTAACGGAGATCTGAAAATGGTTAATTCTAGGATTCTGTTAAACCTCATGTATCTTTCATATCCGTTAGTATCGACATAGACCTAACTTTAACTCTATCCTGAACACTCTTCCCCTCAAACTCGACCAAATCTGGATGGTAAGACTTCATGTGCGTTCGCCAACTGACTCTCTGATTAAATTGCTTATTGCAAGGCCCACACTCGAATCTTTTGTATTCGCTGTGTATCCACATGTGCTGTGACAAGTTCTTCTTCCTAGGAAACGATTTTGAACACACTGTGCAAGGGAAAAGTTTCTCCTTTGTATGGACTACTCTATGCTCTTCCAAACCCCGTTTAGTGTCGAACTTTATGCCACAACAAGTGCACATAAAATTATCGTCTGTGTGAGAGATTTTAAAGTGGACTCTATATTTTTTCCGCTCAGAGAATACCTCGCCACATTCAGGACAGGGATGGGACCTTTTAGGCGCCTCGTGGACTTGACGCAAATGAATTTGTTTCAGGTTCCACGTCATGAATCGCTCCCCGCAAAACATGCAGAGATGTGACCAACATTTAGCGGATAAACGTAAGTGCTCACGTTTTGCATCAAGAGTGGAGAATGTCATTCTGCATTTTCTACAAATCCTTTCGTTGCCAGAGTGAGAGTATTTTATATGGTTCTTCAAGGTAGTAATAGTTGCATAGGATTTGCCACAGGTATCACAAGTGTATTTTAAGAAGTGTGTTTGCGTATGCCGACTAAGTTGGCGTATGCAAGGGAATTTTGAGTTACATATTGCGCAGAGGAGTTTATCCCTTTCGAGTTTAAAAGGCTGTATGCCTAGTTCGTAGTTCAGATTTAATTTCTTGTCGTGCTCTAGGTGAATGTGAGTAGCGATAGCTTCTATGGTTTCGAAGGGTTCTGAACAGAGTCGACACCGGAGTTCAGTGCAATCCGCTTTAATGAAGCCTTCGCTGCAGTGAACAAAAGCTGTGCGCACTTTGAACGTTTGATGGTCATCGTCCATGTGTTTCCTGTACAGAGTCGGGTCATGGTAACTCTCACAGCAATAGACACACACCATGGCATTCTCCGGAAGCCTGAACGGGTACGCTGTGGAATATTTCACGATAATCTCGGCGTTCCGTTTGGCGTTGTGATAGGCATCGTTGTCTAGAACAAAAAGAAATGCCCTTGGTCATTCGATTGTTCTGGCGCCTAGTAAGTAGTATTAACACGGTATTTTGTATATGATTACGAATTTAATGGTTGTATGATCTAATGGCAGTTTTTAACGGTAATATGAAAGGATTTGTTTAGATTCTATTATACGTTCAAGATTTGTTCAGGATGATGAGACTTCATATGGGTTTTCCAGCTCACTCTCTGATTAAACTTTTTATTGCACGTCACACACTCAAATCTCTTATATTCACTATGCACCCACATGTGCTGTACCAAGTTCGACTTTCTATGAAACGTCTTTGCACAGTAAGCGCACACATGACCCTTTTCTTGAGTATGTGTTATGACATGGCGATGTAAACTATGTTTGTGTTTGTAGCTTTTACCGCAGTGTGTACATATGAATTCTTCTTGGGCGTGGCTTTTTTTAAAATGGTCGGCTAGTCTGTTATTACTAGTGAATGTTTCGTTGCACTGTGGACAGGGATAAGTTTTCTCCGGCGCGCCATGTTGTTCGGTCATGTGGGCGTCTTTTTCCTTTAACAGTATGAAGCGCTTGCCACAGATATTGCAGCAGTACTGACGGCACATTTTAAATTGAGTCAAGTGGTCATGCTTCTCTTCGGCTGTGTCAAAAGTATGCCTACATTTCCGGCATATCCGTTGATGGCCGAAGTGTACAAACTGAACGTGTTTGCGGAGGGATGAAGTCGTTGGAAACGTTTTACCGCAAGTCTCACAGGTTAACCGGGAATAGTGTGTTTGAGTGTGTCTGCTAAGTTGGCGTAGAGAAAAGGCTTTCATTTTGCAAATAGCGCAAGACCAATTGGTATTGTCATGGAGTTTGAATGGCTGAAGCCCTACTTCGAAGTTTAAGTTAATTTTAGGGTCATTATGGGTATTTTTGATATGCCTTGCAGCAGTTTCTAAGTCTAGTAAGATTTCTTTACAAAGTCGACATCTAAAGTCCGTTATGTCTACTTTTATATAGCCTTCAAGGCAATGTTGGAAGGCATGTCGCACTTTGAAAATTTCGTGTTCGTTTTCCATGTGTGCTCTGAACAGAGCGGGGTTTTCGTAAGTCTCGCAACAGTAGACGCACACCACGTCGTTCTCGGGGAGCTTGAACGGATACGCTGTAGTGTACTTGACGACTATTTGGCCGTTCTGTCTCGTTGCGGACTGTTCATCTTCTAGAACAAAAGAAATGCTCTCTGTCATTCATAGTTCGGGAATGTTGTAGGGATTTCGTTTGCCATAGAACAGTTGATCAAAACTGGGTGTCATTATCCGAAGGCGGAGACGAATTATTAAAATTGGCTGATCTTTAAACCAAAGCGCTATCTATACTCTAATATAAAACAATCATTAACGTTTCTGTCCAAACGCGATCGGAAATATTTCAGGGTGGTGTTTCTGGACATGCGTTTTTAACTTCTTGGCGTCAGTGAAAAGTCTGCTGCATACCGGGCACACCTTCTTCTTACTGTCGTCATGAATGATCAAATGCTGTTTTAGAGTTTTGTCTCTAGTAAAAGATTTATTACAGACGTGGCATTTAAGCGGCCTCTCCCCGGTATGCTGGTGAGTGTGCTCGCGCAAATTCCTTCTGGTAGAAAACGTCAAATCGCAATACTGGCACTTGAGATCCTTAGTATGCGTCGCTTTAAAATGAAAGTACAACATAGTGCGCCGTTCGAAAACTTTATCACATTCTGTACAGCTAAATATTTTCCTTTCTTTGCCGTGAACTTCGACTAGATGATCCTCTCTCCGCTCCCAGAAGAGAAAACGATCTTTACAGATAGTACATCTAAATGGCAAACAAGATTTACTCGTACGCATATGCTCCTTTTTGGCTTCTAAGCTAGGGTAGGTTGTCTTGCAAAATTTGCAGTAAAACGTCTTAATCATATGCCGTACTTTAACATGATTATCGATACCCCTGCGACTCTCGAACCTTTTCCCACAAATATCGCATATATTCCTAAAATAGTGTATTCCGGTATGCCTGGAAACCTGCGTGGTGCTGGTAAACCTTTGACCACAAACTACACACTCGTAGCGATTTTTCTCTAACCTCAATGGCACTAAAGCCAAGCTTTGGCTCAATTTGATATCTAACTTGTGTTCATCATGTAAATGCGTCGCTATGGTTTCTAAAGAAGCAAAAGTCTTTTTACAAGTTTTACACCGCAGGTTGGTTATATCGACTCTAGTTTGGCCATCGAGATTCCGTCGGCGGTATTTGGACCTATCAATGTTCTTGTGAACGGTGTCCATGTGAGTTCTGAAGAGAACGGGATCGTCGAACTTATCCCGGCAAAAACAGCAGCTCATCGAGGAAGATATGTGCAGGGGATACGCCGTCGAGTGTTTCAGTATAATTTGGGCGTTCAGCTGAGCGGCGTCCCGACTCCATGCGATATAGTCTAGAAAAGAGAGAAGTTCAGTTGTTCACCAATTCCCAGAACGCTCATATGTACTGAAATAGTCTGAATACAGAGATTTTTTAAAGCCGAATCGCCTTTTTTTGATGAAATGAAAATCGAATTTTAATATCTATTGAAGAAAAAACGTAAAACATTAAAAATCAATTAATTTCGAGTTCCCTTCAATGTCTATTTAAACAGGCCCCTTCACAAATGTAAATGCATTAATTTTAGCACAAATTGTTCTATTACCGACAATTACAAACAGCTGTGTATAAAAAAAACTTTAAGACTGTGATCACTTCTTTCAGGCAGTCTGTGGTTTTTATATGTCTCCTTGCTTCATTCGTGGGGCAGCTTGTTTTGTAGCGTTTTCAAGTTTTTTGGCCATAGTGCTCATAAGTATCTACACATGAACTCTAACGGCATAACAATAAGCAGATATTTGGGAGACCCTTGGACGCTCCGTTATATCAAGTGTCAGTCTAATATCCATTTCCGCAAAAATAGCATACATTTTTGGTAATGCTTCCCATCATGTTGTAACAGTGATCTTGTTTCCGTGAGTTCTAAATTCATTGGGAACTTTAAATTTTTGGGGGCAAACGCAACACTGTAAGGAACCCAAGTTGTATTTGAAGGGATATGCGACGAAATATGTAAATCCGTGCATTCCACTCCATGCTCTTCCCTCTATTTATATTTAGAAAAAAAGAGGAGGCCATTTTTCTTGATGGTATTAGACGGAAAAAATATATAGTCTTTATTTGACAACCATTTGCTAAAAGAATCTGCGGTCAAAGAGTAGCCCGTCTGCAATTTAACTATCACACAGAAGTCAGAGTAGCCACTTAAGTAGCCACTTATGATCAAGATCGCTAAAGATTTGAAGCTTCGGGATGATTTTTCTCGATATGAGCTTTGATCCTATAACGCCTGGCAAACAATTTGTTACATATCGGGCAAGCGCTTTTCTTAGTATCGTCATGTGTGATCTTATGCCGCTTCCAGCCCTGTCTACTGCTGAATCTCAAATTGCAGACATCACACGCGTATGGCCTCTCGCCTGTATGAACGGATACATGCTCCTTTAGATCCTTCGGAGCGGAAAATTGTCTGTTACAATACGAGCATATGTTCTTATCAGTATGAGTACTGTTGAAGTGTCGGGACAAATATGTTCGGTATTTAAAAACCTCGCCGCATTCTACGCAAGGATAGGTCCTCTTTTCCTTATTATGAACGGTGACTTGGTGGTTTTCTTTAAGCGCCCAATGCATAAAACGAACGCCACATATTTGGCATACAAATGGTTGGCACAGTTCATTAACTTTCAAATGTTCGCTCCTCGATTCTGCTGTTGGGAAAGATATATTGCAGCGTCTACAAAAGTATCTATCAGCATTTAAATCTGTCACTCGATGTCTCGCACGAATGTGCAAATTGAGTAGTTGGTCCGTTCGGAATTTCCGTCCGCACACTTCACAAGTGAATTGATAGAAGTGCATAGCCGTGTGTCTAGAGAGATTCTGTATGGAACAAAGGAGTTCAGAACAAATGAGGCATTGAAATCGATTCTTCTCAAGTTTCGCAGGCACTAATCCGAAGGATGTTGAAGTGTCTATACCTAAGTTATGAGTCCCGTTTAGATGGCTTACAAGACTGTCTATCGAATCAAAATTAGCGTTGCATTTACATTTTAGATTGGTAATATCAACAAGAATGTAAGTTTTGCGTAGGAAGAGAGAAATCGTTTTATATTTTTGGATGTTAGTATGGTTGTCCATGTGATCCCTAAACGCACTAGGGTCGTCAAAAGTGTCTTGGCAGAGGTAACACTGCACGTCATTGGCATAGTATTTGACGGGGTAGGCCGTAGATTGTCCTAATATGATCTTTGCGTTCCTCCTGGCTGCCCGCGCCATTCTCGAAGCTCCGTTACGTTCTAGAAAAGAGAAAATTTCAGTTCCTAACAGTTTTCTAGCTTAGTGTGCTTTTCTTACTTGCCGTCTTTTCTTTTTCAGTTATGAACTCATTGCAAAATGGAAAACACATAAAAACAAGCCATATGAATCTCAATTATCCCCAATAAATTTTTTTGGTGCTCGTAGAGTAAATAAATACAACTATCGGATTATTTTAACTTAAAGAAGTTTCGATTTGTTCTAGTCAGTCTTCCACGCTTATAATTACCTAAATAAAAATGGTTTTAATGGATAAATGCTCCGACTTTCTACACTAGTGGCCAGTGAATACGTGACCCGTGGAATTTTTCACAGAAAATACTCGAAACGTACTGTTTTGATTTTTTTTGTAAATATTCATTTTATGGTGGAATTGGAACCGTTATTAAGATCATATTGTATTGGATTTTTTCACCTAATCCAAGAAACATGGAATGGATCGTCACATGACTCCATAAATATGAAATTTGCAAGTTATGATTAAAGAACTCGTATTACCATACATATGAGGTGTTTTTTTAACGTTCTACATTTACGTGTCTAGAAACCAATCTAACAATTTTAATGGTTTTTCAATTCAATGATAAATTCAGGAAAATGCCAATACAACCTGATTTCAGAAAAAATTCTACCCATTCTATAAATATTTTGAAAAAATATTTCAAATTAGCATGTTTGCATTATTTTCTATGAAAAAATCCACCTGAATCGTATTCAATGACATGACAAGAGTGTACATCAAGTCTGGAAATAGAATAGAGATGATATTTTTGTTTCATTGTATGTAGCTAGCTAACTATACTAGTCAAGGGTATTAAGTTACAGAGTATGCTTCCTTCCTAAATGTCATTTCAAACGAGACGAAGACGCGAACATTAACCCGCGATGAACGCACGCTACCTTTCGCGTGACACAACTTGTAATGCTCATAGAACGCACTACGGCTAGAACATGTGACGTGGCCGTCTGAGCACTGATAGGCCGTTTTTTATGTAATAGGAGGCAAGCGAGCAGACGTGTCTCTTGATGGTAAACGATCACCGTCGCACATGGACACCCAGAACCCGCAACACCTGTGGTATTGGTCGCAACACAAGTGCGTTGCCGACTTTTACGTAAGTCGTAACTCGTAAGATGGGAATACGCTCTGAAGGTTTGAAGATCGTAACGGTCCGGAAACACTGCAGGCGACAAACCCCTCCAGAGTAGGTATAGCTGTTTAGCTATCTCGTGGTATTCTGTCATGTGTTGCTGCTTTGCTGCCCAAGTTGGAAAGAGCTTAGGACATAATTGACAGCAATGCTTCATGCATTGCTTCTCAGTTCTTTGGTAAAGCGATTTAGCTTCCATAGAAGAAAATACTCTACCACATCGTCTGCTTCCTTTGTAAGCGTTTTCATGGTTCTTCCTAACATGCTGCAGTCCTGTGAGAGACTTGTGGGAAGTCTTACGTGGCTACCACGTAAGACTTCCCACAAGTCTCACAGACGTAACTTTAGAAATGAATGATTGTGCGTCTGTTTAAATGTAGTAAAGAAGGCAAGCTCGCTTGGCAGACGACACAATCCTATTCGATACTCTTTAAAATAAACGGCATGACGCCAAGAGGATAATCTTTATATTTTGGAGTGATCTTTCAAATGTGTGAAAGCTTGTTCTAAATTAGAAAAAGTTGCGTTGCTAATCCTACACTTAAGTAATATAAACTTGAACGTATTCAGAAAAGGCATTCGGTGGTTGAATTTTGAGTGTTCACTGTCCATATGGTCGTGAAAGATGGCAGGGTCGTCATGTAAGTCGCCGCGATACACGCAAAATATGCATTTATGGCTGACTTGGAACAGGTAAGCGCTTGTGTATTTTATAAAACTTCTTCTCGCTAGAAAATAAAACGCGTTCAAGTGTAGGATTTTCGTTGGTGGGTTTCTCAGTTTTTTGAAATCAGTGAAGCAGAAGTATATTGATTTAGATATTTATTCGATTTCGAGTGAACATGATTTGGTACGGTCGGCTCTAATAATATGTATGCGATTTTGATCCTTATACGCTTGAAATACGTTCCGAAATGTATACATATTATTAGACGTGACTGTACAGTCACAGTTTTCATTGATATATATTGAATTATACCGTAAATCTAAGTTAACTTATAGCGGATATTAATACATTATTTATTATTGTAGCTATACAGATTAAATCAATATGAATAAGTTATGCATGACCAAGCATTGAGGTCTGATTAAAATAATGCTAACCCTTGTACTCGCGTCCATTAGAATTTAAGGTAATGTCTGTTAATTTAGGTGTATTGCTATTTCGGCGCAATATATTTTGCCTAATTCTATTTCCCAACCAACTTATGGCAGATGATTCACTTGGCATACTAACATTTACCAAATTATTATTTTCCAACGTTCATTTGGCAACTAGGTCTGGTTAGGTTGGAACATGATAATATGCGAAAGATACGTCTGTGTGGCATTGATTTGCCTTGTGATAATTCAGCCAAATGAATACCATACCATAAGATTTTCCGCCACATATTAGTAAACCGCTAATTTAAAATTGCGGGACCCTGCCAGAGAGCCGGTTTCTCCAACTTTACCCACTACAGGTTATGCTTAGCCAAATGCCGTTTCAATCGCGACGAGAACAAGAATTTCATCCCGCAATGCTTACACGTAGAACACTCTCCGGAATGGTGCAATTTAAAATGTTCGTAATAAGAATTCTCAGTACTAAAACTTATATTACAATCCGCACATCTAAAGGATCGCTTAGATTGTCCATGCACTGTCTCCATATGTCGTTTCCTCCATTTCCAGTCGAGGAACCGCTCGTTACATTTAGGACATACGTACGGCATGCAAGATTTTTCTGTCCTAGTGTGTTTTTCTTTAGCTTCCATAGTTGGAAAGACTTTATTGCATTTTTTGCAGGTTACTTCATATTGTTGGTGCTTTGAGCGTACGTGGCGAAGCAAACCTGTTGTAGCTACATAGCTTTTGCCGCAAACGTGGCAGACGTAGCTAAGGAAATGCGAGATCGTGTGTCTATTCAAATGGAAAAGTGTCGGGCAGTTCTTTTCGCAAACCGCGCAGTTATGTACATCTTTGTGTAGGTAATAAGGCATCACGCCTAGTTTTCCGTTCGTGTCTATATTTCGTCCGTGCTCGCTCAAATGTGCGGCTGCTGTATCTAAGTTTTCGAACTTCTGAGAGCAAAGTCTGCAGTTTAAATCGGTTATGTCAGCTTTGATGAACTCTAGACTTGGTAGGTTATGGAAGGCTACTTTAAGAGTGAAATCTTTGTGTTCATCTTCCATATGCTTTCGGAAGAGTACGGGGTCGTCATATAGTTCTATACAGTACACGCAGAGTATACTTTTGTCGGACACTCTGAACGGGTAGGCAGTGGTGCATGTTAGGATGGTCTCGGCGTTACTTCGCGCCGGATCGTAATTTTTGTCTAGAAAAGAAAATATCCCATTGACTGCTGCCTTTTCTTGATTCTTTAAGACGTGTCGGAGTGAAACTATGTATATACGTTGGTTATAGAATTGCCGTATGGCGCGTTTATAGTTTTGGGGTTTTAATCGCAAACGTTTAAATTCGATGCTAATATAATCTAAGAACGCGTCCCAAAATTGCTCCACAACTGGTGTTAGTATAAATGTGGCAAAGTTGTTGGAGTTATTTTGAGATTTGTTGGAAACATGGAATAAAATATATGAATGCAACTATTATCAATACTTATTTAATTTATAGTAAAATATTTAAAATTGTTTTCTGTTTGAAATTAATTGCAAGAAATCATTCATATATTTCAATCATGTTTTGGGTGCTTCAAATGACCTTATATTAACATGGATACGTCTCATAAGTAATATAACTTTTTTATTTTACTATCAGAGCTACAGAATATTCAATATTACTTAACTGAAAATAAATATAGACAATAATAATAATAATTGCCTTCTGAAAACAAAATTTACACCAAGTCCTTTGGGTTAAAAACATAGTAACAATAGATTTATTTTCAGTTTAGTATAATATTACATACCTTTCGAAGATATCTCGACGCGGCAGATACAAAGAAATAATTAGATTTATGGGAATCGAACCCACTAAAACTGAAGTCATGTTTTCATCCATCGACGAATCCATATTCAATTTATAAAATATTTATGTCTTTTAAGTATTTATTCTTAAGTTTTTTCAACATTTTACATTTTAAATATTTCTTAAAAAAAAATGCACTGTAGGTATGTTTTTCAAATTTTAATTTCCATTACAGAAGCTATTTATTAAATTTTAATATACTGCATTTTATAAAAAAAGTACTGAATATAAATTACGAGAATTATAGCCGCAGATTTGTAGACCTAAAAACCTAGAGGGGAAAACACATCACAAAATAGAAATACAATTTAAATATAAAGCTCTGATGGTATGGTCACAGTTTTTAACCAGCCTCAAACGACTTAAATATATTATAATTTATAAGGCTAAAGTCACATCATTAATAAATAACAAGAATCAATATGTTGTGACCATAGCTCTATGTATAATTTTTGCAGTTACTATATTAAAAAAAAATCATCGATTCGCATTATGTAGTAGTATTGTGTTCAACCTCACACATTCTATATTTGAATTTTGTACACATGTACTGCCATAATTTAACTAGTAAAGCCAATCTTTAAAAATGTTACTTTTAACGCTACTACAAATGCAATACCAAGCTTTCGATAATTCTAGAACCTTAGGTATTGTTTCAAATTCGTCGCTTGTGATTGGTTTAAAACTGGCCAATAGTCGAGACGTATCCATATTATTACTCATGCAATACTCTACTTTAAAACTGTGTCGGCAGATTTCGTACTAAAATAGCGTTTTAAATAACTTTTTAAACAAATGTATAAGACTGAAGTGGACAAAGGAATTGTTTAAAATATTACAAAATAATATTAAAAACTACAATAATCATTTCTTTTATATTTTCCCTGATCCGATTACAGGATCAATAGATTTTGAATCTGTATGATAAATAAATTGATTTTAGTACAAAACTCTCCAACGAAAACATTGGTAAACAGAGTTGACTTGATTGTTATATACATTTTAATTTTTTTTTATTAAAATTATTTCAAAAACAATTGATTTTATTATTGTTATCTGCCTCTACTGACGTTTGAAACTCTGCTTGAGAGTTACTCGGTCCCGAGTTGACGTTCTATAAATGTATAATGATATTTATTTAAATTTACTTTATTTTTATGTCTTGTTATTACATTGTATTGTTTAATGTACACTAAAGACAAGTTAGTTTTCATCCTTTCGTTTTCTCAATAAATTAAGACATAATTAGCTGGAAAAGCCAATAGGGATGATGACTGTAGTTAAAATAAATTATTTAACACTATGCTCGACATAATACACGAAGAAATTATTACTAAGATGTAGATTGCAGTAATTTTTGTACAGAACTTCTATTTAATAAATTGATAAGAACTTACAAGCGTACTTGGCAGTACTCAAACGTGACGTCACTTTTGAGTATTTCATATAAAATTCCATAGTTGTGATCGATTCGAAAAAAGATGCTGATTTGACTTGCCAGTCATCACGCCTATTCTGCACCTTCGTGATTTGAGAAGTTTATTATTGCGCAACGGACAAAAATGGTTTCGAAAATCTCTTAAAATAGACCAAATCCTATTAGAAATATGCTTTAAAAAAAATTTCCCTTTCCAAATGGGCACTTCGAATTTATTTTTGATTATGGCCTATACGTCCTTCTACTAACAACCTAGTGTGCTCAAACTTTTCACAGCCGTTTGGTGACGGCAGTAAGAATACATTTGTCACCGCCCCAACTGCGGGTGTCGTAAGAGTCGACTAAGGGATTGAAGTGTCACTGACCATTATTTGATAAAAGGTTGGTGATGGGCAGCATCGTCATCATAGTGGACACATTACTGCGATTGCCAATCCGCTTGCCCAGCGTGGCGATTATGGGTATTTTCCTCCTAATGCGTTTATACGCATAGTTAACAGGAGAGGCCTACGTCCAGCAGTGGACTATCATAGGGCTGATGATGTGCTCAAACTTTCAAGTCAACTCGATTCCCCAACGAAATATAAAAAAATTCGATGCCTACCTTTTTTCTTCTTCTCCGGTTTAGCTTTGCTAACACTAGGCTTAGGTTCCTTCTTCGTCTTAGCCTTCTTCGCCGGGCTGGATTTAGTCTTAGTGGAGGATTTCCGTTTCTCCGCTTTAGCATTGTCTAGGAGGTCTAGAAGGTCTACGGATTCCTTTTTAGGCACTTTGCTTGCCAGCTTCGTAAGTGGCTGGTCGTCAACTGGAAGAAATGAGGGTGGTTAGAATCATACACTGTCTTTTTTACCGGAAGGCGTAGCGTGGGTAGGCCCCCCATAAGGTGGACCGATGACCTGGTGAAGGTCGCAGGAGTCCGCTGGATGCGGGTGGCGCAGGACCGGTCATTGTGGCAATCTTTGAGGGAGGCCTACGTTCAGCAGTGGACGTCTTTCGGCTGATGGTGATGACCGTCTTTTTTTATACATGCATGCAGGGCCCGATTTAGAGGGTGGGGGCAACCGGGACTACAGCCCCGGGGCCTCCACGAAAAAAGGGC
>JALPQI010003994.1:0-73797 GCA_025490895.1 Thaumatotibia leucotreta
GTACTGTCAATTTTATTTGATCAGAAGGGTCACGGGTTTCTAGTGAGATGACCCTCTTATGAGGGCTAAAATTAAACGTTATTCGCAATGTCGACATGCCCCAAGCTAATTGATTAATTTGCTTTATGGTCGGCACTTGAGTCTGTCCTGTAATGGTGCATGCTAGTGATACTGAAGGGGCTGTTACACAATCTGCCACATTTTTCTGATACGCCCCACGGATCGTTTGGTAATTCTGCGATACAATTAATGATTACAATTTACAAGTGCATCCGTCAGATGAAATGAATTGGTGTATCGGAGCCCTTAAGTAATTCGCTCTTGACATCACTTTGAAAGATTATGGTACTCACAAAATTTTTTGAAAACAGTTATTTACGTCTACAATATAACTAAAAATAAAAAGACTTCATTTTTTGTAAAGACTTTTAGCAATTTTCAAGAATTAATGCATCGTTTATTTTTCAATTTGCAAGTTACGAAACTAAGTGACTAAACTAAATGCCTGACCTAAAATAACACATTCCCTTACCTTCACTGTTTTTCAAAGTAAAAATAGATATTAGGTATATATTTTACTTTAGCAAGCAGAAAAACACCTAACAAAACATTTCCTTGTCTCTATATGATTTACCCCAAAACACCTATTTTTAATTACCAAATCGGTCGTAAATCGTGCGCCATTAAAAAAAAACAAACCCGCTCATTTTAAAAACAAAGTCCGACATCGAAACATAAAGCGGGCGCTACACGCGATGATTGATGTGCGACATTCGCTCACTTTCCAATCGGTTGACAATTTTGATTGATCGTGCATGCGCGCCCTATCGACGCGGCGTGCAAATGAGAATGTTCCCAAATTATGAACGTGGGTTTTTTTTAAAGATTCTAAATTGATATCTTATGGTCTTAGATATGTTTTTATGTATAAGTATACATCTTCACATGCAATAATAGTTCAAATATATAAGGAATCGGATTGTTACTCAAAACAAAATCAGTTTACATACACTTTAGAATTCTAAAATACCATTTACACACCTTGACCTGATTGTAAATCCATTATTTGGCTTTGGTACTTAGGTTATAGGTAGTTATAATTATTTGAAGTTTGAAGATCAAAACTAAGTTGATATAGCAACCGACAGACGTCGTATGTCTAACTGCTATCAAATTGATTGTCAGCTGTCGATGTACGAAATTATACATAGGACAAAACATATATTTTACGAACAACAAACATTACATAATAATAGCACAAACAGCTGAATTTATCAAAGCCACTTAATTAAGCTCTTTAATACCGAGAAAGAAATCTTTTTGCCAATGGATCCAACAAAGGAAGACTCCAGCAACAAAGAATTATTTTTCCTATTAAGGGGCACATTTTCATTATTTATCAACGTCTGGGCCTACGAGGAATTCATTAAAAAAACCGAGAGCACTCGCAAGTCCTCCGATAAACAGATGATTGGGGCATTTCGAATAATAGTGGTAGGAAAATGGAAGGAAAAAATTGGGATGGAGGGGGGAAATCGGAGGGGTGGGGGCGATTATGTGAGATCGATACTGTCACTTGCATGGGTACAAGATACAGGTGACAGCGGGCACTGAGTTTGTCATGGTCGGTATGAAAAAATGCACGGTGGGGGAATTCGGAAACAATAATAGACAACATTTTTTTTTTGATAAAGTTGAATTATTTATCAATAAATATCGAAAATTTGTTAAGTTTATTTTAGGATCAAGGCAGTTTGTCAAGGATGTTATTAATAGTTCTTTAAATAAGTATAAATACTTACCTACTGAAAATCAGGAATTATTACTTAAGCTATATATATAACGTTCTATTTCCAAAAGATCTCAATCAATATTCAATGACTAACCGTCCACAGTTCGTCTGTTTGTCAACAGAGATGGATTTCTTATTCGGAACTCTGAGCGATAAGCGATAAATATATGAGATTGACGGATTGGAACGAAAAGTCACGTGACAATTTCCACAAATTATTATGGTCACGTGACTTATCGTGTATCGTATGATTGGCTAGGCCTGCCGATTTGTTTGCAACCCGCTATCGCCAACGCTTGGCCCTCAGGCCCTCGACAAGCCTCCCTGCGGCCGGACAAGGCGCGATTCGGCTAATTCGCCGCGCTTCCGCAAATAAATGTTCGGCTGTGTTTCTCGGCTCCCAACTCTGAAGCTTCTTTTTTCTAATACTTTACCGGGTTTCGTTCGTCCGTTCACCACTCGAACTGAGTTCAATGAATTTGTTTATAAAGTTTTTTTTTATTACGACAGCATATTTTATTTCTGTTATATATATTCACAGATAGAAAAGGTATTTTTGGGACATATCGCATAAATCTGACAACTTTTAACAAGTTGTTTCATTTAGGTACTACGCTTTTACGCTTAGCCGTAAAAAGTTAAGCATGAATAAAGTGAAATATTGAAATATGTTATATTGTAAATAGAAATATTGCATAGGCACCTACTATACTGTATTTTATTGTGTTGATAGTGTTGTAAAGAAATAGTATAAGAAAATAGTGGTGATGGAACTATTTTAGGACATATGCAGATGCAGTAGGTATCGAATTCTGATTCAGAAAAGACTTTAAATACGTTTTATCTAATTTGAAAGTAATACAGAAATAAAGAGCTCAAATCTTTTTTCACATTACCTGTACAGCATAAATAAGAATACGAGTAACAGGACACCTCCAGTTGCAGATATATAGAATTATCTAAGCCTCAACATGTTGAGCGATTAAATAGTCCTTGATTAAATAATGAACGGCCTAATAACTGTTTGTTTGGTCCTCTAATTGCGTGCTCCCAAGGGAATGCCTAATATATTGCCCAGAACGTTAAGTAAGTATAGTATATTTCGAGAAAAATTATATAAAAGTAAAAACACGATGCCATTCTCTCCACATTCATCGATGACATACGATTACTCAAATCTAAAGTAATAACTTTTACAACGAGAGCTTTTACCAACAGAAAAAAAAATGTGACTAGTTTTGTCCAACGACTTTTTCAAATTTTCAACAGGGCAGTACCCTATTAGGTTTATTATAACCAGGTGCCATAAAACAAACCCCTTGGCAAACTATCGGTATCAAGTAGGGGTTCCATTACAGCTCTCTCATTATCAATCCATTCCAACCATTTAATATTCAATGAAACAATACCCATTTTTAATTGAACACTCAATAAAGTGGTTTCATTCTATGTCGCCCTGTTAAACTTCAAGCCATTCTCGATGTTAATACCCTTGTGTTTCGGGTTGTTATTGCGTGTAGCGATGGACAGATTGCTACTAAATGAGGTTGGTTACTGTAATTGACTTTGCCGGAGTGCCTATGAGCTACAAGACCACGTTTTGTGAACACTTGTGAAGTGTTTCTTTGAAGCATTTTAGTAGATCGCCGAGCATTTTAAAAATTGGTGAATTCATTGTATTAGTGTCGCTGTTCACGACATATATAAGTATATATTTACAAAACAATACAATATATTGATTTAAACTTTCACGATTATCACTCATATTTTAAAGACAAACGGGTCTTAATCGCGTAAACTTACGTTTAATTATATCCTGACGTTTCGGGCATGACGTTACACCAGTGGTCGCAGGCAGACTCATGCCCGAAACGTCAGGATATAATTAAACGTAAGTTTACGCGATTAAGACCCGTTTGTCTTTAAAATATAAAACAATACAATGTAAGTAATCGTATGTACAAGTAAATCGAACTATCCTAACTCTAAAATAGGCTCATGTCATGTGGCTTTGTACCGAGTATGCTGGCGTTATTTTCTTCCTGTATATATGTATATGTTGAAACGTTGTGTTAGGAAGCCGAAAGATATACTTTCTCTCTCTCTGATTACTTCTTAATTACGAGATAATATATAATTCCAGGTTCTTATTTCCCTACTTATCTTCGTCTATCTTTTCTTGACACGAAATAAGTTATGGTGTGCTTTTCTTCAAATCCAACCCTACAGATACATGGTACTCCCAATCAAAATAACAACATAAAAACCAATCATTTGATCCCATTTAGCTAACAATCGTTAAAACTATCCATTATCTGTCCCTAAGTAATTGAGTGTCCGTAGGGCCTGCCGACCGATCTACCATGACACTTGGATCCCAAGGCACCCGAAGGCATATTTGTTCAATAACACTTAGCGGTGGATCATCTTAAGTGGTTGATAGATTGCAGAAAACAAGACTGTAAACGTACGATTACTCTATATTTTATTGTGTGGATAATGACGTAATCAAAAGTGATATGTTTACGAAACTAAGGAAAAATATCTTTCAATTTGTAATACTAGGTAGTATAAGGAATAGTATTTAATTCTAAGCCCTGTTAGATCATAATATATCCTAAAAGACTGCAAAATACTAAATAGAAAATAAATAAACCTGACCGACCCAATAAGAATTATTAGGTTCTTTTAAATCTGTACATAGAAAACGTAGAAATGTGATTGAATCTAGTAACTGTGTATGTGCGCTTTACTTTTGTTGATGGAAAATTTGTTTTTCCTCACTCCAAGTTTCTACTTGGACAACTGGCTGGAAGTCCGCTTGGATAATTGGCTGGCAGATTGCTGGTACAAACATTTGCGGCGTATACGATAAATGGTAATTTGTGATATAAATATTTAGATGAGATACTCTATGAATGGTTAGTGTCAATTAATGACCTTTGTTTTAGAGATTTTTCGCTTTGTTCGACTTATCTAATTTACTAAAAGATATCCAGTACTTAAAGATATCCAGTAAAACTGTTAAATTAAATTAAGTTGGATGTTTGACGTCATCCTTTTTCGTAATCTATAATGCCATATCAGACTCAAATAACAGACAATGGAAAATATACCAATAATTTATTGTCAACCAAAAAGCAATCCGAGTTGCACTGTGCTTTGAAAAATCCAATTGAATATCGCAATTCAGTTAGCTATCAGTCAATTAGTGTCCAACCGAGCTGCGGCCGCACCACTGGGCGCCGCGGCCATTATTGTTCTAAACGTGTGCACAAACAATTTGTGCTATTATTACGGACTAACCGGACCACTGTGCAAATGTTGCGTAATATTTCGGATAGTGGAAATTGACTTATATAGAATTTCAACAGTTTGTAGTTTGCGGTAAGTCGGGTTGAATACAATAATAATTTTAGTTGGTAATGAGCTTTATTTGTGGAACTGTTTTAATGCCGAAATGGAACGAATAAAATTAAAATTATGCTGGAATACCTATAACATGTGATTAATAATTAATCAGTCATTATTTGAAATAATTCAGTTAGTTTGTTTCTATATAACGCCATTACTAAAGTAGAATCATTATAAATATCATTATGCGAAGTTTTTTGATTATTCACATAAACTAAACGCTAGCGATATTATTTCCCAATTTTACGTATTTGTACAAATAATAGGAACAATAGGTCCATTTTTGTCCACACCAAGCGATAGTCCACGAATTTTTTTGCATGTACCTAAACACTGGGAGATTCCGCAGAATTTTGTCCATTTTTTGCGTGTAGCAACACTGGGCACATTGGCTGAATCCATCGATCCGTGCTGCGCTGAATATTAAAACGTTTCTAGAGCGGGATGCGAAATATTGCTGTTTTTTACGATTTGTCATTCAGTGGAATGAATAAATTTATGAAGTTTTGGTTACATTTTCAAAGCAAAGTTATGTAATCAAATAGTAAATTCCTCGACAAAATTGCCTTCAAAAAGGATACATTTTCATGTTCGATGAGTACAATTAGTCATTTATGTTATGAATTGTGAAGTTTTCACATAGGTTGTTGGTTTTATCTTTTACATAATACACGGTGCTTTTAATGCTGAATTCCTGAGCATATTTAGAGTATTTAATGTTATATAAAATTTCCTAGATTCGGCTTGGTTCCAGAGATAACCTTTTGTCGAAAAAAAGTTTTTCGACGTAACTCGTCATAAAACTTCTTTTTGATTACAATGCTAACACAGTGTGTTCTAAAATTATCACAGCTTTTGCCAGACAATTAAAAAATAAGAATAAACTTGACGTAAAAACCTTTCCCAATAAAAAATATTTAAAAATATATTTTAACAAATTGTTGTTGTGATAAAAAGTATTGGATTTTTTTTTTATAGAATTTGACATTAGGTCTCATAATATTTTTTGTTTATTTTGATGTCTAGAATGCATAATTAAAATCTTTCGCAATGCTCGCGAGCACCGTGTATATCATAAACTAGCTTTTTGACATTGCATTATTTTATACTATTGATTGGCCTTATCACACAATGTTAATTAACGTCATACAACATATAAAGCAACCAGTGTGGGCATGATTAATACGTACGAGTATACACTAAAAAATAACAAAATAATATATATTAAACGAATAGAAATGTAGCTTCATAAATTTCTTATACCTATATGTTAAAAATAAAAGATGTTTATTTTATTTGACAGCTATAATTCATTTTTTAAATCTACTAATACTTTAGTATAATACTGTTATATTGTTTAAATCTCTGAAAAGCAAGAATCATTGCTATAACGTAAAAAGGTGCTTTAAAAAAATCAAATTAAATTCGCAAACCCAATTAAAAAGCTGCCTTAATCACCGTGTATATAAAAAGTACTTAATACCAGTACAGTAAGCTTCAATAAAAACATAGTGTGTCCGAGCCAGCGAGCCGATGGCAATAAAAGTGCCCTTATATACCCGCTTTATATGTTCAGTTTTATTGGCTCGTTTTACATGTCCGTCATCATATTATGTATGTGTGTGTAAATTTTGTGGGCGAAAAGGGTGGCGGGGAGGTTATGATAACTTATTTTTACACAGAGAAGTTAATGTAAAATAATCGCTCGTGAAACTAAATGTAGATCTAAAAATTCATATATACTGTGTCAAAATAAGTATTTAAGCTAACTTGGTTATTAACATTATTAGTATGACTTAAAACGGCACAAGTATTTACCATGTAGATGGAAATTATTGAGCACCCGATATTTCGGCGCTATTGCTATATTCACAGTGTATATTATACTCTGATAGATAGTATACATTGTAAGTACAAAAAAGCAGCAAAAACAAAAAAAATAAGGGTTAAGGGTTGACCGTAGATATTTGAATTAGCGTTTTGATGACTAACAGAAAATGTAGGGCAGACCATAAGAAACTAAGATTTGCTTAAACCGAAAGATGAAGAATAAATGCTATATCCCGGTTCTAACTTTTTTAGTTTCATCCACCTTCAATTTCCTATCCTTTCCTTGTCACAACTACGAGAACATTATCTCAACCGTAAAACAACAATAAAATTACCTCATCTCAATAACAAACCCTGTAACTTTGCAAGTTCATAACACGCTTAAAAATATGAAAGTCCAAATACAAAGCGCAGTCACAAACGAGCCGGCTGCATTCAGGTCACGTGCCAAACAACGCCTCGGAAAAGTGCTACGAAAAGTCGACGACGTGGGGTCACGCCGTGCCGGCCCTACCGCGAAAGAAACCCGCAATTTTCCGCATTCGTCTCTGTCACTCTAATGACGCCTTCGTTCGAGTGACAGAGACAAATCCTCGATCACGAATTTCGAAGTCGCGGTAGTAGGCCTGGCGTTTAGTTCGTGTGATGCGAGGGATTTTGAAAATAGAAGCCTGTGCCGGCGTTTATAATTCGACGCCATTTTTAAACGGTTTTATTTTACTTTACCGCGTATCAACGTCTTTCGTAATCGTCTTGTGATAGTAGGTCCCTTTTGGATTTTTTGGTAGCAGAATACACTTCTTTATATTTTAAAGAACAAAACAATTTCTAGTAAAAAGACACCTGTCAAAAGTTTAGAATTTATGCGGAGTAGCGTCTGGTTTCTCCATGGTAGGTATTGAAAATATTGTGGCGATTTTACAAAAATATGTTTATGGCTCATTTTTAAAGTTTTATCACAAATATTTTGTTTATTTTAGAAGTGAGAATCAAATGCTTACTCAAGCAAATAAATTTTAAAAGTTGAATATTTGAACTACAGTCGAAAATAAAGTTCAAACAATGAGAATCAAAAACAAATCATAATAGTGATCATTTTCCCAAATTACAATATTGAGAGTACGCTTTCTTAAAATCAGTTATCATTTTCAGTAAGAAAAAGATCGAATATTATTATCAGATATGTCGAATAAGATGGCTACACTTTTTAAAGCCGCAACACCCTAAAACTTAGCCTTCGCTTCGCCCGCGTCTACCTTCGAAACTATTTCACGTTCCCTTTTCTCCCCGAAGTTTCCTCGAAATTAAACTGTCTCGGGGTCCCTTTGCTCTTTGACTGAGGGTCGCAGTTGACTTGCGTCTTGGGTCGAGGTAGCTGTCAACAGTCGGCAGCTCTGCCTTAGCTAATGTGATGCAACCTTTCGGATTTTATTTTGTCTTTTTGCACAGGGCTTGAAACTTGTGATCAGGAACCTATTGCTTAACAAATTAGAACTAATATTACATGCGGAAGTCTCTTTTCTATCTCCCTTACTAGATATAAATTCATCTTTTACTATAAGACCTGAAGAATTTAGTATATCCAGAAGCTTTTTAGCATTGTATCGCCTTGAGTCTTACTAAATCTTTACAAGTATTTCCATCCCAGTCGTTTCCGAGACATTGTTTTTGAAGTCATAACAAGCATATACCTATACCAGCAGACGTAAAACACAAAAGAGGCTACGGTATAATCTCCGCAAGTCTGGAGGTACCCCCTTAAAAGGGGAGCTGTTTAGACCGAAAGGCAGCATTCATATTCTATAAGTTCCAATGTGCAGTATAAATCCCGTTACATTTTTGACGCGAAAGTTTTGATAGTTCCGTCGCCGTTTACGAAATAGGCTTTGTAAATCTTTAGGGAAAAGTCTACATCAAAGGGTCTTTGAGTTTTCCTGTTACATAAATAGATCTTGGGAAAGGATTATTTACTAATACAAGAACGTGCTGGAGGATAACTTTATGAATCTAGGCCACTGGAGAATAATTTATCGAAATATATAAAATAAGATTATTCAGAAATTGAACATCTGCTAGATTGTTTTTTTGAGTCAGACTTTGGCTTGGCTTCACTTATAGTTGAAATTATATTATTATATCTAGTGTCGTGTGAAGCAAATTAAAAACAAATGCAACAAGTTTTTTTGATCCTTAAAACTTTTCTGGAAAACAAATGCCATTCTAGTATTAAACCACTCTCGTCTTAAAAGAAGTATATATTACTCCACCTTACTGCCAGACATCTGAGCACTGTACATTCATATCAGTGTCTGATCGCTACATTAACCACCAATTCGGTTTGAAATCGGTATAACCGAACCAATGGAGGTGCGAACGGTTAGTCACGTGGTTATATGCCGTAGAAATCTACTATGGTTTGTCTAAGTTAGTCAATTTTACGCATGTAAACCTAAGGAAACTTAGTGCCTAAAATTAGGGAATTAAGGAACTCATAGATACAATATTTTATATGCAAGAACACAAAAATACAAGATATATCTTCGTCCAGATCAGTAGAAATACTAGGAATGAAAAGATATAGAAGTAAATTTTATAGTTGGGGCCATAAGAATTTGGCTACTCTAGTGATCTTTTAGGTCGATTTGATAAGTTAATTTAATTTTAAGGCACCAATTAAGCCATGTATCAATTGCGTTCGCGTGTACTACGTTCACCACCTGTCTTTTGAACCATGATCCTCACCAGACCGTAGCCCTCGAGAAAAAGAATCACGTTTTCAACTCGTATTTTTTTTCTGACTGAGTGGTCTAAACGGCACGCCTAGGATTCTCACTAAGCGTAGTGACACACCTCGCTGCTTGACCGGTTAAGGCAGAAGCGGGGAGGGCAGCGTAAACACGGGCGGAAATAGCCCAAGGTACCAGCTCGTCTCACCGTTTGTCATTAGTTACTAGGGACTTACCTCGCTTGTGCTCTTCGCTGCTCGGCCGGTTAAGGCAGAAGCGGGGAGGGCAGCGTAAGCACGGGCAGAAATAGCCCAAGGTACCAGCTCGTCTCACCGTTTGTCATTAGTTACTAGTGACCTACCTCGCTTGTGCTCTTCGCTGCTCGGCCGGTTAAGCTGAGGCGGTAGCGGGGCGGGCAGCGTCGGCGCGGGAGCGGGTAGCCCAGGGTACCACCACCCCGTCGCTGCCTGTCCGTTGAACATTCGTAGCTTTTCGTACACGCTGTCGTTTTGGGCCGACGCTGCTTGTTCTTTTTGTGACGCTAGGTTGCGGAGCACTCGGTTTATTGAGGATACCTGTACAAAATTGGAAATTAAAATGTCGTCTTCATTTTTATAGAAGTATTCAAGATGTTTTTAATTTTCGATTCACGTCATTGACTACTGCAACTTAAATCTATGTTTTGTTAATCAACTCCTACCTACCAGCAGATTATTCAAAACCATGAAATAAATATCAAAGACATGAATCAGAACATAACATTCGTTGTAGGGGTGATTTTCTGTAAACATATAACTTCCTACCTATTAAAATTTACTTATGACCTTATGAGCATAATTGACAAGGTCGTAAAAATCGACTTTCATCAATTTTATTACCGAAACAAATTTTCATTCATTCCTAAAATTAAATAACCTCAACCTAATGTGAATCTTATATAACATTAGGTTGAGGTTATAACACTCAGCTGGATAAAATTATACAAAAACTTCGCTTATAAAATTGTCCAATCAGAAACTACGAACTAATTACATCTACGACACGGGCATTCTAATAGGAAACAAATTGCGACCCCTTAACTTCAAATACGTGTAATTTAAAATCTAATATGATTACTAAATTCCAATCGGGCCTTCAAAGGGGCAGATTAGACCCCACCCACTCCCAAACCCCAATATCTATCTACTTTCGGAAAAAGCACGCATGCGTTAAAAACCGACCCACACAAATGTACATGCCTATTTTAACACGTAACTAGGGTTCGCAGACGTCGTTTTTTACGGGAGTTCGAAGGAATAGTTGCAATACCGAAAATCCCGAAAAATATTGTTGGCACGGTGAAATAATGCGGATCGGGCATAATTTTTCATAGTCTGTCAAAGATGTACATACCTACTGTAAATTAAACCTTGAAAAGAAAATTCTATTTTCCATTTACATTGGTGAAGACGACCTTTCCGGTCGCCTTCACAGTTGAGGAGATATACTGCAAACACGCTGATTTGAAATAGATTTTTTTTAATGTTTAAGGGATAAGTGGAATCCATTTTAATATGGAATCATATTGCTTGAGGAATGACATAAGATTAGGGTTTATTTTCGATATGTATATTTAGGTATTAGTATGTACCACCTAATTATATAACCTAATTGTTTTTTATCTGTTGTTTTACGGGATTTTAAAAGAATAGTGAGTGTGATGCAATACCTTTGATGAAAAATATTGTGTTCCTTACAAATAAGTTTAGGATTTCTATCAATATGTATTTTCGTATGTACTTCGTTCTAGCCCACAAGATGGCTTACAGAAAAAAGCTACAAAATATACCTACATGAATTGTTAAAATGAGTTCCTATAAGTACTTCAGAGCCAAATGTTTGTTTTAATGTTTCTAACTTTCTACTCGCACTTCGTGTACATCGAAAGTGAAACGGACCGAATTTTATAAAATACCCGATTATCATAACTTGCAGTAGGCAACCCTGCGCTACTATGTAGTAGGTATAGGGAGATATAATATCTGTTTTCTTGTTGCCAATGGTAACGCTGAAATAGACTGGGGGCCGCGCGCATACAAAATTGCGTGTTTTCTTTGTGGTGGAATGTGGAGTTTTTTGTTAGGGTAGTGAGGAAGAAATACGTATATAAGTAGGTTTAGTTTAGGTACATAAATAATACGAGTTCCGCAGTGGTAAATAGTTGTGTACAAAGAAACTGTTTAGAAAGTGAAGACACGTGAGATATACGAGCGAGCCTTGTTGCTATACGCCTTCTCTTTCCAAAGACACTCAATTAGCTATATTAAAAGGGTTTGACGGATGACAGCGTAATCTTGTAAACAAGCATTTTGATAGAGTATTTTGAGGTCATCGTGATAAATAACAACGGTACATTTATATAAAATAAACTACAGAACAAATCATGAAATCACATATATATAACTATGCATGAACATTCCTACTTTTTAGAAAAAAAATCTAACAAGAAAGAATAATAAGTCGTTTTATAATCTAATTAGAAACAGTTTTAATGAAACGTTAAGTACATAACAAACTGGTTTAATCAAATCTATTTAAAAATATCTGTCTCAACTTAAAAACGTGTGTATTATTTTTTCGTTTTGTCCACGTTTGTAAGACCATCATAACCAGTGTACAAAACGTCAAAAATGGATATTCAAAATTTAAAACGCTCATTGAAAACAAAATATTCCGAGCACCACAGAAAGTACAGTCGGGTGGAAAGCGCAGTACAGTCCGCTCCGTAATGCCCGCATTAATCCCGTGTTACGCTAATGGAAGGTAATGTGCGCTGGAAAACAGATTTGCCTGACGGGGTTTTTAACCGGTTGCAAAAAAGGATTTTATAGGTAGTTTTTCATAAAAAATACTTTAAGAACAATTATACCTATAAGTGCAGTCGCTTTTTAATAGTTACAGCGCTCAAAAATATCAGAACAATAAATTGAACATGCTTTCTTACGCAATGACAATATAGACCTGCTCAAGTGTTTAATACAGCCATTAAATCAGATATAACTGATGGCGACTGTACATGCCATATATTTATGTTATTGTTAAAAAAAGTTAAGTTGTCTAACCTATACGAAAGTATCGTTACCTAATCTAAACATTGTAGTTTAATTTCGACATAAAACTACACATTGACAGCTAAATATCTACAAAAAATCAAGTCTTTGAAGCTTAGATATTCAGGTTTCGTATTAATGCTCCAGACATATTGATAACAGATAAAAAACCTCGTGGGAAAAATATCGCTACCGAATTACACACAAAAAAGAACCAGTTTCACGCTAGAGAGCGCTATAAAGGTCATTTTAGATCCCAATTTCATACGCAACGCACTCTCTAGTGGCCTAATAAGCGATTGGAAAACCAATTATGGATTTAAATCCTTCCCCAATCAGATAGCACGACAAAAAAATACCTTCTATTCTAAAAGCCAAAAACCATTTCGAATTTCGAACCCGAACAATAGGAAAGGTGCATTTAAAACACAAATTCTGTTTCTGACAGCTCCCTGGCCAATCAGATAGGCTGGCAAGATTAAAGCGTTCGTGTTCGAATTTTAAAGGATTTATTTTTCTTTTTCATGAATTTTTATCGAAAGCGGTCAGGTGTCGGAGACGTGGTGTAGAAGTTAATAGATTCTATTTTCGAAATTTTGATCGACAGCCATTGAATGAGTGGTCAACTGACAAATTTAAAATTGAACCCTTTTGTTATTCGACAAGCTTTTTCACTTAAATGTGAATTGATTTAAAATTCTGCACAAATCATAAAATAATATCTCATTTAGCTACTTGAGGACCTATATGCCGTTACAAATATAAATGCATAGGTCACGTAATTCGATTTTTACAAACAGGTCAAACGGGAGGTACTTATTTTCCCAATCTAATCAATCTAAATATGAATCTGGCAAACAAAATTGTAGAAAGTAGTGAATTAAAAAAAATCTAGTCCTAAGTGTTGGCCGCACTCGCAGCTTTTCTCACTGCCAAGTTGATAACTACAATAGGAAATTTCACAGATAAATCGCAAATCAAATTAAACAATTAAAAAGCGCACGTGTTGTATTTTTTATCTGTGGATCGTATTTGCTCAGATGTCATTATTTGAGCAATGGGGCTAATTCTTCTGCCGCATCATACGCAAGGATGCACGCAGCCGTCGTTTTTTACGGAATTGTTAACTAATTGGTTTTGTGTATCGGTTTAACGTTTAAAAAGGTTAAATTTATTTTGGATTCCATCCAATCTACATTTTGATTTTTTTTTTACTTTTTGGCGGTAAATTCTGGATTCCCATCTACATTTTACGTTAAAGGTTGACACTGAAAAATAATTACTATATTATTATGAAAGCGAATAAGTAAATAAAGTGTCTTATAGGTGAAAAAGTTAAGAAAAGCTCCTGTTGTATGTGGTTGTAATCTATCCATATAGGCATTTGTTTTGTTTGTGTTCGCATTTTAAACATGTATTGAATATTTGAATAGATCACTACTACATACAACAGGTGACTTACTTAAGTTTTTTACCTATACTACTTTAATATTTATTTTGTGTTTGATTTTTTTATGTCTATTTTACTTGTTAACTATCCTATCATAATGTGTCGGTTTATTTCTACATCTAAAATACAACGTAACCTCATGCATACTCTCGCTTTTACTAAACAAAACCGGCACTTACGTCATTTTGCTCCGAGACACACGAATTAGTGTCCACTGATGTGTGTAACGGGCCTAAAACTTTCCCCTGTACCCTACGTGTGCATGGGGGCTTTAAAGAGATTTAAAAAATATATTTTTAGACAACTTTGATCACAAGTTTTTGAAGCCATTGGCCACGCTAGTTTGAATTTTTGGTGCACGGTGGTTTGGGCGACGCAAGGTTAGACAAAATTTTAAGGCGTTTTCCAAAAATGTTTCACAAAATGTATAATGCTTTTAAATTTCGTTTGTTCATATTTGTTATTTTGACAGTTTGTGTTTGTAAGAAAGGAGTAAATAAGGACAATTGTTAGAATATACACAACATTACTTTATGTAGGTACCCCACACCTAAGGAAAATTTACGTTCGGTTGTTTAAAGTATGTAGTGAACATGTTTAGAGTAAGTAATAAGCCCATAATACTGTTCACTATCGATAAAATTGAACTAGACTTTAACTGTAATGTTCTAGTCTACAAAATAATATTAGTACATAAACTTCCAAAAGCCCTTATCACGCTTCAACCTAAGTTACGATGCAAAGCTGACACGTCCAATAATTAACAGCTGTCACGAATATCGAAAATGACGGCCAGTCAAGCCTGAAATCTGGCAACTACCGTACATGGCAGTAACACGACACCGACACGGCGCTCGTGACGATAGACAGCATAAATATGTGCACACTATTTCATTTTAGCACATTGGAATAAAGTTCATTATTGTGTACATATAAGTTACGTTGACTTGGGAACGTAAAACGATATCGCACTTTCGTTTCTCGACCTTGCGTGTAATTATTTCGTTTATTTTGCTAATTTCGAAGGTGGCATCTTGGTGAATGTGCACAACATGGTTGTTCTGCGTGCACTATGGTTCAAGAATGAAAAAAAAAACTTTAATTTTAGTGGTTCATTGCCGTAGGAATTTTGTGTTCTAAATATAATTTTGAAATTTTGATCTATTAAGTTTTTTTTTTTAAATGATTTATGTTTTCGCACCTCACACCCAGATATGTCCAAACTGTCAAAAGTAATGTTTTGTTGTACGCAGCATGAAATTGAATCTTATATTAACTTGAATAACAGTGTAAACTGAAGTTATTCGTGCCCTATAAAACGTCACTAACATTAACATGATCTACGCCGATAAAATCTCTATCTAATTAAAAGTTAATGTATCATATTTCGCAGTGATAGCTCTCATAGATCATTCGAAGCGCGGGCGTTCCTCCGTCACTTACCTTTTTGAGATCCAAAAGACTTTTTATCGCATCTATGAACAATCTATTTTACACCCTTCCTAGAATATTATAAGGTCTAGGTTAGTTGGCAAGTTAAAGTGACCCAGCTCGTTCTGGATGACAGTTGACAGGTGTCACGTGAGCCGCGCGCGCAACTCATTACGTGACATGGCGATAGATCATCTAGCGGGCGATAGTGTTAGAGATCTAGCCGTTGGTGGTCCGTGGGACGGAGATTATTGACAGTTTTGAATATTTTCGCTAATGCGTCGTTTTGTTTACGAATATTAAAAAACGTTTTGGTTTTTCTTGTCGTTTTTGTGATATCCCGCTGGTACAAAGTTTTGCCCCATTTAACATTAGATTATTTAATATTGTTCAACCTTAAATTATTTGGCTCTACGTGCAGTAGGTATAATAGAACATTTATATTGTAATTTTAATTACTGCAAATACCAGCTGTCTACAGTTCTACACAACAGGTTTCGGCAGAATCAATTTAGTTATGATTATAATGATAGTTAAATTCATTACCGTATAATACTTGAACATAGGTGGTCTTTGCAGTAATAGGACGATATTTTTGATGCCATTACAAGAAAAATTAACATTCTATAATAATACTATGCAGCACATACAAAAGATCTATCGTTTATGACCAGACAAAAGTATCCATACTTGTACCACCTTTTTTCTGAATCGATTTTCAGGATTAAAGCCCAGTGGTTCTCCGCTTTAATCTCACAGACAAAAACCGTGGGCTTGATGAAAATCCCCTCTATTAAGCCGTTACACTTTTCCAGGCCCATTCAGCATCAACCGATACAAGATATCCGGACAAAAGCCATTACTCTGAATAGAAATTCCGTAAGGGGGTCCGTCCCCATTAGAATTACTATTACCTACATTGGTATTATCTATAAACATTTTAACGTACACGCTTAACCCGCGGAGACCCGGGTTCGATTCCCCGGTGGAAAGCGGTTAGGGTGCGTCGGTTAGGGAGGTTTTTTGCCATTCTCTTAGGGCGCCGAGATTGGATAGTGCCCTGATGGAGCACTCGTCGGGTTCATTATGGATGTTAAATTGTTGTCGGTGATTTGGTTTGAAGGGCTTTTTTAAATGCATGAGTAATGAAATGAAGCTGGAGACTGAGAATTTTGGGAGTAATATTTTTCGTGTTAGAAGTCAAATGGATTTTTCATCGTGCGTTAAGTGCTTACACAGCATGTTTCAAGGTTTATATAACACACAATGGGCTAAACAAGATTTCTGGGACTCAATAGTCATGAAAGAATCCTAATTCAAGAAAATTAGGCTAACTAGAACGGTGGACTAGGTGTTGATTTGTGTCTCGTCATGTGTGGCTGTGAGTCCACTGAAATTCCCTTAAATATCTTTATGATATTACAACATTTGCTAACAAATCACGTAAAGTGCTAAAGTTATGCATGACAATTCGACATATTTATTAGATAATACGTTGTAGGTGGACGTGTAGGTTGTATACTTTTATAGGTTGCTTTTAAGGTTTTTATTTTATAGTTAGTTTCCATTGTTTTTTAAGTTAAGTTTAGTTATTTTTGTAAGTTAAATTAGTTTAGTTATTTTTTAAGTTAGATGTAATCATTTCTTTATTCATATATTTATTTTCAAATTTATTACATACGTTGTATGGGAATATTATAAAACAGATTGATAATAAGAATCTCTTTAAACTCGTTTCGAAGTTTTAGAACCAATACAATTTTTTTTGGCATGTACGACGTACAGACTCTCTGAATATTAAGAAACCCTCATGTGTATTGATCGTTTTCTTCGAAAATCTACTGTTGTAGAATATGGACATCTAAGTCCCCACATAATTAACCTGTCCCTCTGCTCCCTCTGGTCCCATGTCGCTTATGTCGTGAATTAAAGAGTAACGCTGCGTAACGGAGGGCGTCAAGCAATGGAGTGTCATTGCTTATTGTTATTATGACGTTATTAGTATCTTACTCGGCCCTGACTTTTGATCTCTCAGTTTAATATTTCTTGTTTCCACGGATTTGTATCATTAAAATTAATTTTTGAACAAAAATGTATGCTGCCGGGGAAAACAAGAAACGATATCAAATTAAGAGTAGCCGATATTTTCAAATAAATGAGCCATCAGCTTCCCCAAAAGTTAAACTTAGAAATTTTCGGAAATATTGACTTGATTAGCAAATCTTTAGCAATTATCGAGATCTTTATGTAACAAGATTTTGTGATTTCACTTCCTGAGTCGTTGCTACTTTGACAATTTTTTTTATTTCGGAAAGTATTTTACAAAAAAAAACAGTTGATTAATAAAACAAGTGTTTGTTATATTCAAAAAGCTATCAAACATATCGATATCACCTAGCTAGTTAAAACTATAATGCCACACGCACGTAATCGACACCACACTTCATTTACAACAGTTTTGCGTGTAAACGAAAACAAAACCTGGCTACATAATATACTTTACGCTCGGAAGCCCCGAAAATGCTCGACGGTAGCGTTTTGGCGGTGTCGGGTTGCCGTGCCCACTGTGCGATCGAACGCATTTAAATTACGAACGTGTCTTTAATTTGTATTTAACGGCGCTTCGATTTGGTTTGAATTGACGGTTAATTGTCAGTGACCAGAGCGTGTTCTTTTTTGTATAACGTACACAAAAACGCAGCTTTACTATCGTTTTTAAATAAAAATGGTGATTATATGTACTTTCTAATGCTCTAGCTGGGTGTCCTAATGATTTCCGTGAAACATAGAAACTTAAGAAGTAATGAAATTGTGCTGATGATGCCTAGTCAGTATCAGTACCTAGCAGTGACCAGTTTACCAATATAAGTGCTCCTATGTAAGTATATTGACGTATTAAAATCAATACAAAATATTGGAAAACTATAGCATTCATTTTAGACTAAAGGCACTTTTCCTCGCGTTGAACGTACAGTGGGAACTTTAGTTCACGAGGCAACGTCCTTCTGCCGATGTCTGTAAACTATTTGAGTGAATAACCCAATTTCATTCAATGTTAGTGGACTCAGAATAGATCCGTTGTATTTTAAAAACATTTTTTCGTAGTAGAACGAGTTATTTCTTATAATGCCGTTAGATACTATTACTGTTTACGTTTCTTTTACAAACATAATAACTTTACATATCGCGAAAGAACAAAATCTTAAAAAGAGATTATTCTAAGCATTTCTACGAAACAATAAAACATCTTTGTCATGAAATATGAAACCTAAACATAAGAAATAAATATTCATGAATCACACTCGCTGCTATTTTGATGAAAATTCCCTAACATTTTCATAAATTCTGGACTTACCCGTCAATTCCTATGGCATAAGCAGTTGACGGTAATCCGTGACAAGGGCAGGGATAGCCGACCCATGGGGTAGCACGCGAGTGTGAAAGAGGCAACAAATGTTCTGTGCATTCACGCGTAAACGGGGAATTATAGTAGCGCGGCCGGGAGGTGAAATGACGTAAGTTGAATTGTGGAGTTCTTCCGAGCGTCTATATTTTGCTAGGTATAGCAAGTTTCATAATATATCTGTCCTGACTTAGATGCTATTTATAACTTTACACTAAGCACTGTACTAATTTATAGTCGCTTGAATTACTTAATTGTAGATACAGGTATGTAACTTGTCGTTGTAAATTTTTGTTTGGTAGATAGGTAGGTATTCGCTTTTCAGTATTAGTTCACGTAGCGTTAATGAAATATACATTATAAATAGAAGTACTGAATCGCACTTCTGCTTTAGTTAGTTAAGTTTCTGCCAAATTAGGTCTCATGGAACAGAGAAGTCAGGCAAGAGAAAAAGGTCTAATACCAAATAATAACATACAAGTAGAAACCGGGTCCAATTTTTCTAACGCCGTCATTTATTATTTTTTTAATTGAATTATTAAAACAGTCGTCAAATATTCCAATTATCACAGGCCCTACAAAACTGTTTAACAGTTTGACTGCAGGATAAAAGTATCTAACAAAATAGACATTGCCATTGTGAAAGTCAGATACCTACTTGCGGTTTTTAAATTATTTCATATTGCTCCACAGAACGCACACATATACGTATCAGCGCGTCCACATCTATAAACATACAGATATATGTAAGTACAGAAGTAATCAACGCTCTCCCCACAACCGCACTTACGTCATTTCGCCACCGAGCAGCAATCGATTGTTCCTCGTATTTTTGTCCGCTTTCAGTTGGTAAGAAACATCACGCCCATTCGACCGTTATGACTAGACGACGTCACGCACGACATGTAACCATCTCGCTCTAACACATGTGTCCGCGTATCTGCCCCGCTCACCTATTTGCCCAGTGGGCCGAGTGCGTAGGTACGACAGTCATAAAAATAGCCCCTTTGGCGCCGAATCTCCTAGGGGCTCACGGTATTTCGATTTTGTGTCCTCTTGTTAGGGGGGTGGTAGGTAACTCGGCGTATGTCGACACTTATACGCGTTATCTATCGCGAGTATCTACACGTGAAGGTCATTGAACTACGGCATTAGCTATTAGACTTCTAAAAATATTTTTGGTATATTTTACGCACGTTTTAAGTTTCGTGAGAATAAGTAGGTATGTCTCGTATTTATATTACCCAAAGTTAAGATTTATTTCAGGTAAAAGTAAAAGTTGGAAATAAATCCACACCTTTCCACATCCATTTGTAGATGACACGCAACACGTCCTCAAAACCTCGACACTCGAAATTACAAAAACTTTTTTGTGTCGCCTTCCATTGTGTCGCCGAGTGTTTACATTATGCTCCGCTTTTGGGCAAAAACACGAATTCGTAGTTGTGACATTATTGACGTGGATTGCTTTGGAAAAGTTTATTTTTTGCTTTCATTGGCCGGCAGATGCTGTCTGGTTCGATTACGAGCCGTGTCATTTTGCACACAGCTTTATTTATAATCGCCTACGCGATACTTTTCATAGGGATCGCGGTTTTTTTATTCACTTAATTATCTCTGCGTTTTATAAGTTCTGAGCGAAGTTTACTGCGAGTCGTTTCACGACGAATTTAGCCGCCGTCTGTTCGCGGTGTTTCTTGCCGTAATTAGATTTTACGTTACTTTAGACACGAAAACAAATATAGCTTTAGGAGCTTTTTGCATACATAATACCGCTTTGAGTTGAAGCCAGAACCATCGTAAGTCGGGAATATTTTAAAAGATTGCTCGTTTTTTTACTGCTTTATATGACTGGATAATCTTGTGTAATGTTGAATACTGACAAAATAATGATTTAATTCCCAAGTAGTACATAAAAGTAATAACCTACTATTTCTAACATATTTTAATAATATTTATGATAGTAATTGATTCAATTCATTTATGATAGATCTATAAAACGTAATTAATTTGAATTTATTTACACATGGAGTAGAATAGACTATAATAAGCGACACTAACTTAAATTTTAAAATATAAGCTAACATACTTTAACATGGAACTATAAACCATAGCCCAACAAAAGCATGTGAACTTTATTATGTAAACAGATTAAACTGAGTTTATTAGCTTCACAGTCAGCAGCCGTTTCTAAAATTTATGGACTCAACTATAATAGGACACATTTGAATGGACATCACAAAGAGCTAATAAAATGACATCATCAAACACGTCGGCCGGCAATTTCATAAGCAGTCATCAATAATACGTAGAATACGCGTATTATACTGAGTAGGGTCCATGGGTCCATCTTCAAAAGGGCCAGGACAATGACCCCTGTCGACCGAAACATATGGTCGGCGATTGTGACGTGAAATTTTTCTAATCGCAAAATTGGATTAAGAATTTGTGTTGGGGTTTTGTCTGGATTATTTTGACGTTGACCCAGTGGCTTGACATGCGCTAAATTCGGAGGATATATTTCAAAACATTTTTTGTCTCGCTAGCTTGTGTGAACAATGCTACATATAAATTGTTACACAAAAATCTTCTATTAAAATTATTTTTTAAAACTTCCAAGACATGCAAGCTTCTAAAATGTTGCACTATCTAGAATTTATGCAAATATAAGCGACGAAAATAAACCTCAAGACACATTTAAGTGAATAAGTAAAATTGTTTTGACGTGGTACGGATACCGCTTAAACGGCCACGCATGGCACGCCAAGGCGAACGGAAAGCGATGCTTATCTTGCTGATTACGGCACTGAGTTATAATGGGTTTAATAGAGTTATTATACTCTTGGACGTCATAAGTCTGTAATACACTATTAATGACTTCTTTTGATTTTAACAATTCCAGGCCTTGAGCCATGGCAAGCGGAGATACGCAGAATTATATGCACACTTGGATTTTTATAATTTTAAACGCATTGTCGATGTTATAAATGGTTTTTTCGTACGTTTTTGTCCTAATTCACTTCTTGATGCATTTTTGTATTTTGTCCTACGCTATAAATTTGTTCATATTATGATCTTAGATCAAAGATCATGCCAATTTCATAGCCAAATTTAAAAAAAAGACTAGTAATTATAAAAACGAGTAAAAGAAAGATCTATTACTACGACACAAAAGAAACAAATGAATGTGCCAAATTTTTTGTCCACCTAAGAACTCTGGCAGTACCACTGTGCTTTTAGCCACATGTCGTTTTCCCTACGTATTTTTATTTTCCTTATTTGGCCAACGGAATAAGTAAAAGTAATTATGTTAACATAGAATAGACTATAAAGATAAGTCACTAAGAGAAAACTTGACAAGGAATAACTCCGGAGTAGAAATGAAGTACACTAATTTCAAATGAAGCGGCATTTACAACTAAACATAAGTATAATATTGTTTGTTTAATATAATAATTAACCATAAAGTCGATGGGTTAGTAACTAGTAATAGGAGGAAATATGGAAGTTAATAAAAAAGGTACATAAATGTAATATTAATCTAACGTAATGCAGAGAACAAAGTTATCGTCAAGGTTCCAGTACGAGACAATCTAAAAGCACTTAAAAATAGTAATTTAGTTAAAGCAAAAATACTCACACTAGGTATATTGTCGTTATTGCACACGTTCTCACTGAGCAGGCGATCTCTGATCTCCCACGCGAAGATCGACGGGCACTCCCGCTTGTAGTCGGCAATCTTCGACACCACCGGGGTAGTGGCTACCCGCGGCTTCGACCCCCCGATGGCTCGTGGCTTGATCGAACCCGTCTCGTAATATCTGCGTGCAAAGCTGAACTTAGTTTGGACGAGGGAATGTCGTGAAAGCGTAGTCATTAACACATTTCAAAGAATATTCTACAGTTATGATATGTCAGTGAGAACTACCGGGTAATCGCTACCGGCTTGAACCCACCAATTGGCTTGACGGAACCCGTCTCGTAATATCTGCGTGCAAAGCTGAACTTAGTTTGGACGAGAAAATGTCGTGAAAGCGTAGTCATTAACACAATTCAAAGAATATTCTACAGTTTTGATATGTCAGTGAGAACTACCGGGGTAATTGCTACCGGCTTGAACCCACCGATAGCGTGTGGCTTGACGGAACCCGTCTCGTAATATTTGCGTGCAAAGCTGCACTTAGTTTGGACGAGGGAATGTCGTGAAAGCGTAGTCATTTACACAAATTTCTTGAACAGTGGTAATAATGTAAACTACCGGGATAATGGGTACCAGCTTGGACACTCGATAGCGTTTGGCTTGACGGAACCCGTCTCGTAATATCTGCGTGCAAAGCTGCACTTAGTTTAGACGAGGGAATGTCGTGAAAGCGTAGTCATTAACACAATTCAAAGAATATTCTACAGTTTTGATATGTCAGTGAGAGCTACCGGAGTAATCGCTACCGGCTTGAACCCACCGATAGCGTATGGCTTGATGGAACCCGTCTCGTAATATCTGCGTGCAAAGCTTAACTTAGTTTGGACGAGGGAATGTCGTGAAAGCGTAGTCATTAACACAATTCAAAGAATATTCTACAGTTGTGATATGGCAGTGAGACTGAGAACTACCGGGGTAATCGAATCGCTACCGGCTTGAACCCACCGATAGCAAGCAGCTTGACGGAACCCGTCTCGTAATATCTGCGTGCAAAGCTGAACTTAGTTTGGACGAGGGAATGTCGTGAAAGCGTAGTCATTAACACAATTCAAAGAATATTCTACACTTGTGATATGGCAGTGAGACTAAGAACTACCGGGTAATCGCTACCGGCTTGAACCCACCGATAGCGTTTGGCTTGACGGAACCCGTCTCGTAATATCTGCGTGCAAAGCTGAACTTAGTTTCGACGTGGGAATGTCGTGAAAGCGTAGTCATTAACACAATTCAAAGAATATACTACAGTTGTGATATGGCAGTGAGAACTGCCGGGTAATCGCTACCGGCTTGAATCCACCGATAGCGTGTGGCTTGACGGAACCCGTCTCGTAATATCTGCGTGCAAAGCTGAACTTAGTTTGGACGAGGGAATGTCGTGAAAGCATAGTCATTTACACAAATTTCTTGAACAGTGGTAATAATGTAAACTACCGAGGTAATGGCTACCAGCTTGAACCCACCGATAGCATGTGGCTTGACGGAACCCGTCTCGTAATATCTGCGTGCAAAGCTGAACTTAGTTTGGACGAGGGAATGTCGTGAAAGCGTAGTCCTTAACACAAATTTCTTGAGATAGTCATTATATTTACGGATATGTTAGGGGTTATAATGTAAAATACTGGAGTAATTGGTAGGCTACCGGCTTCAAGCCCCCGATGGCACGTGGATTGATGCAATCCGTCTCGTAATATCTGCATGCAAAGCTGAACTTAGTTTGGACGAGGGAATGTCGTGAAAGCGTAGTCATTTACTCAATCATTTAAGAAAAAATAAGTTATGCTATGGCAATGGTAATAATGTAAACTACCGGGGTAATAGCTACCGGCTTGAATCCACCGATGGCGCGCAATTTCATGGAATCCGTATGTCTCGTAATCGTAATATCTGCGTGCAAATCTGAAATTTGGACGTGGGAATGTCGTGAGAGCGTAGTAATTTTATACTATAACTCAACAATATTTAGTGTAATAGTAAGCTATGGCAGTGGTTATCATGTAAACTACCGGAGTAATAGCTACCGGCTTGCAATCACCGATGGCGCGCGGATTGATATAACCCGTTTCGTAATATCTGCGTGCAAAGCTGAACGTACTTATGTCATGAAAACTACTTAGTAATTTATAACATTCAAACAATATTCTATAGTTGCGATATGGCTGTGGTAGTAGTGTAAACTACCAGGGTAATGGCTATATCAAATAGCTTATGGCTAGATGGAACCAGTCTTGCTCTATCTGCGTGCAAAGCTGAACTTAGTTTGGACGAAGGAATGCCGCTGAAGCGTAGTCATTTCAAGTATATGCTGCAGGTGCCAATTAGTGAAGTCAAATAATGAATATTTTATTTACCTAATTACACCTAAATATTTTGGAAAAACAACTTGGATCCCTTCGATGACAAGGGGTTTGAATCTTGATAGTAGCAGTATCGTAATATTTGCAAAGCTTTTATTTTTTGTACTTATCCTCTTTCTGTCATTTGAGAATATTATTTAATACAAATTTCTCGTTTTTTTTTATTCTAACTAAACATTTTTTTGATAGTCAACTATTCAAACGAATCCGTCAAAAATAAAAACGCTATACCGACACGACAAAAGGTGAAAAATAACGCAGAAAAACTAAACGTTTTTAACATCGCAGGCATATATTTTTAACACTAAAACATGTCATGCGTCAAAAAGCTTACGCTAGCCTTTTTGGTGTACTGTACGGAATAACTCGATTTAAAAATTCAACATATTTTAACGCATATACTCGTACTGTATACGGCTGACTCCAGATTACGAATAAATTCATTCATGATTGGAAAATGCAATTCTGCAGCTAATAGTAGTTACCTACCTTTTATTACTTCATTTTTTATCTACAAAAACTAAAACAAAGTAGAGTTCACAAAAATATGGTAGGAAAAGGAAACAGTGGTTCACTTAAGAACAAAATGCAGACAAAAAATAATATCAATTAATTATGTTAAATTTTTATATAACCATTATAATTTACATCAATTCGTTTGATAACATAATATTATAATTACTTTGTTAAAATATTGAATATCATAGCTCGACGAATTATAAAAAAAATACTGTTATTATAAAAAGGAACCTTATATGTAAGGTAGTAAAGCTTTCCTAAATCGAGGAGTTGAATTATTTTACTAAATATCCGTTACGTGCAAAAGATAACTTTACTCGCGACTAAACAGAGTTCTATTTATTCTAATCATTTATACTCTCTTATTAAAATGAATACGTCAGATAGTATAAGTTAAATACAGTACATAAGACTGTTTGGTTCTGCGTGCGTCCGTTCTGGGTGTAAGGATGTAGGCACTCGACAGAGCATTGTGTGATCGACATGTGTCGATACTTCGCCAGTCGATACCATTGTAGCTAGGGTTTGCAATTCGAATATTCGAATATTCGTTTATTCGAATTATTGGCCATAAATAATATTCGAATATGACACTGGTATTATTCGAATAAAACGAATATTTCGAATAGTGAAAGTTTGTGTGAAAATAATTTATTTTTCAGAAGAATTATAATAAAATTCCAAAATTAACATTAACATCTATGTAAAAATATATTTTAATGATTAAACAAAGTTAATTTAAATATTAATAACTTAGTGGTTTTATGAAATAAAACTATGAAAACGGATAAACTCGCGTACATTAACTAATTTTAACTTCATTCCGACGTTTTGAACACTTTACAGGGTTCGTGGTCTGCGGATGACGCGGATGATGAAGTTAAAATTAGTTAATGTACGCGAGTTTATCCGTTTTCATAGTTTTATTTCATGAGTAATCCTCGCGGTAACCGAAGAAAATATTAGTGGTTTTACTTAAAACGGGATATATAGCAATTTTGTATTCCAATGATGTTCAAACGCTCCAAGCAAAGATCTGACAAATCTCCTAAAAATTTACCAACCACCAGACCAAGAACAGAGAGTTTAGGTTCAGTGCAGTGTCTTTCTTATATATCAATATAAAGCCATAACACAAAATACAAATAAGTGTGAGCAATCGGCAACAAAAAATTATACGATCTTTAGCATATTATTTGATTTATCGTATACCTCGCCATAGGTATTTTTAAATAGGTATAAAAATAAAAACCCTGGTATCTTGCTCCGTAATTAGTATCGTAATTACCTGTGAATACTGAATCCTGTGACCTACACAAACCTATCCTAATAGCTCGCTTATATCTTTCTGGCTTGATACAGTAACAATGATTATATCATCATCATCTCAGCCATAAGACGTCCACTGCTGAACATAGGCCTCCCCTCTGGACCTCCACATGTACCGGTTAGATGCGACCTGCATCCAGCGTGTCCCGGCGACCTTCACAAGGTCGTCTGTCCATCTTGTGGGTGGACGTCCTACGCTGCGTTTGCCTAGCCGTGGTCTCCACTCGAGCACTTTTCGACCCCATCGACCATCTGCTCTGCGTGCAATGTGGCCTGCCCATTGCCACTTCAGCTTACTAATCCGGAGGGCTATGTCAGTAACTTTAGTTCGCCTACGGATCTCCTCATTTCTGATTCGATCACGCAGAGAAACTCCGAGCATAGCCCTCTCTTTGAGCGACTCTGAGTTTAGAGATGAGGCCGATGGTGAAGGACCACGTTTCGGCGCCGTAAGTCATCACTGGTAACACACATTGATTATAGACTTTCGTCTTAAAATGATAATGATTATATATCAGCACTCAAATGAAACCAAATTAACTCATTATTAAACGGGACAGTTTTTGTTCCCTTACCCCTTCAATAAGGTTTAACTTACTTCCCGAGTCAATTAAGCAGCTATTTAATGAATAAAATTGAAATTTTTTTACCATTACGCTATTACAATCTTATTCAACTTTCTTTTGAATTTAATTTCAATAAAATTTTAGACTTGTTCTCCCAGACCGCATCTCAACTTAAACAAATGCTTCAGGACCTCAGCACGGCAAGTCTTGAGATTGGACTTACTATGAACCGAGCCAAGACACAACTGATGACCAACAGCGTGAAACGTAGGGTAACGGTAGATAGGCAGGATATTCAGTATGTCGATGAGTACATTTACTTGGGCCAGATAGTATCCTTCGAAAACAGGCAGTTCAAGGAAATCGATCGTCGTATCGCAAACGCCTGGAAGAGCTTCTGGTCCATGAAGACGCTAATGAAGGGCAACCTCCCACTGTCGCTTAAGCGCAAACTCCTCGATATGTGTATCCTGCCCATCCTAACCTACGGCGCTCAAACTTGGTCTCAGACTGAAGCTCAAAAGTCCAAACTCAAGGTTTGTCAGCGAGCTATGGAGCGCAGCATTTTGGGTGTTCGTAGGACAGATCGTATACGAAATACCGACCTGCGTTCCAAGACCGGAGTAACAGATGTGGGTATGTAGGCCGCCAAGCTCAAGTGGGAATGGGCGGGGCACGTCTGCCGAATGCATCCGTCGTATTGGGCTAAAATCCTAACTAACTGGGAGCCACAAGATGGCCAACGGAGCAGAGGCAGACCAAAGAGGAGATGGCGGGACGACATGGACGCGTACGACGTGAGGTGGAGGGAACTGGCCATGGATAGGGACGATTGGAGGAAGAGAGGGGAGGCTTTTGCCCAGCAGTGGGACACCAAATAGGCTATGAAAAAAAAAATTGACTCAAAGTCCTCTTGTTTTGGTTATGATTCATCATCACGAATTATTTTTTTTCATAAGGAATTATTTTTGGCACGCAGTTTTTTATACTTACCTACATGTCAGATCAAAAATGTAAATAGCTTATGATTGAGTGTATCAATGTGCGACCAAACGATAAAAACAATGAGATACAATTTAAAACTTCTTACACTGAATCTTGACCAGCTAAAAAGCTACGGACCGTACTTGCCTCTTAGATACCATAAAAGTCTGTCTTTTGTATCGAGAGGTTATAACGCTTTTATTTTACGTCATATATTTTACAATTGCATCCCTTTAAAACAATAATTAGCTGTTTTTTCAATAATATTCGTTTTCTTCGAAAAATTCGAATATTCGAATACTGGCAATCGCAGTATTCGTATTATTCGAATACTAAAATTGGACGAATATTGCAAACCCTAATTGTAGCGTTGACAATGTAGATATTTGGGATAAGTGGCTACAAACGGTTTGCTGATACGTGCCGATATTAGATATTACAATGGAGGATGGGAATTAGATGAATTTGGAATTATTTCCGGCTTGGGGATAAAATACTTTTTTTACCACGTCGGTTGCGAATGGAGAACCAATGCTAGGCTGAAGACATTTGAAATTTCAGGGGCATCACATGCGAGTTGCTAATCCTTGTGCACAATTTTATGTCAGTATAATACGTAGTGAGATGTGAGATGCAATAAGTACCTACTTTTGACTTCACAATTAAACGTTTGTAAGATGCTACCATAACTACTGAAATATTGCCAATTTACTTATGTAACAATTGTGAATTTCTATAGCCTGAATTAAATTATTACAATATAATTATCATTCATATCAAGGTCATTTAAAGCTGAAGCTTGGGAAAATCTCAGGTGAGACCTTCACAAAAAAAGTAGCAGATGATGGAACGATAAGACAATCCCGACATTAATGCAAGATTAGTTATACTATAATAAAAAACTAAACTATTCGATTTCAATATAACTGTTTATCGTAAAGTTTATTGTTACTTGTAAGTAAATATTTTGCTTCGCTTTGTTCTCATTGACCTATATCCGAACCGAAGTGAAACCAACACAATGTCGACCCTTAAACAAACAGCCCGATGTCATCTGTCGATTCGACAATCGACTCGATTTGTTCAGCCAGGGCTGTTATTACCAACGCTACGAACTGTCAAGAACTATGGTATAGTATATCACAACATAACCAACATAAGCGCGCACTGAATTTACTCTAAAGTGGACATGCTTGTTTAGGAGTGGGAGTTACCATTGACAATCGAAATTGTCGGCATTGATAGTGATACCACTAGTAATTTGACCAAGCATTTCCCGACAAAAGTAAATTAGAGATTAATTACTATTTATTTAGCGCGCAAAGATGTGACACTAAGATATTGGTGTACTAAGGATAAGGACTACTATGGAATGATTTTTGTTAACGTATTACGGAATTCTTATTAAATTAAGTCCGCCATTTGTACTTTTTTGTGAAATTGTGCGATAAACTTTAAATAAATAAATTCTTAGAGCAGCGGTTCTCAAACTTTTTAAATTGTGACATTTTTGACGTAGCACAAATACAAGATAAAGTTAATTAGGTAGTCTCAACTAACAACAGTGTAGTTGCATATATTTGTTCGTAACGGAAGCACGTTCAAGGTCAGCAAAAAGCGGATAAACAGTTGATTTTTATTTCTCTTGCGCCCCTGGGCTCAGCGCAGTACACTTTTAGAATAGCTGTCTTAGAGTTACAGTTCAAGTTGTGCTGGTTTTCCCAAAACCTTGATTCCCTGTACTCGTATCGGATACAAGGGCAACTCGAAAGGGCCTGTGGGGCTATAGAGTTCGGTAATCGCTTTTGCCTTGGGCGACAGATTTCGCGTTGAGGGTGCGTAGATTACATTTTAATTGAGTAGCAGTTTATTTAAGGTCGGCGAACTTTCGATTATGTTTTTAAACGCTTTTTATCTCTGTTTATTAAGCTGATGACAAATAAAACCCACCTTTATCGATCTTCAGTAGAAAACAAAAAAGTAAACAAATATGGCTGACTTTCCATAGCATTTGACGTCTTTGACACGTTCGCATATATATTTTTACATTAATACTTATAAGTATCAATAATTTCAACTAAACATGTGTGTGTACTTAAGGTTTAAACTTTCAAGTAGATGATAAAACAAAGATTATGTTATAAAAATGCGTGATTATTTTTTGTTTTTTTATTGACAAATAGTATGTATTAGTATTTAAATTGTCTATTAACAACAGTTTCTATTTACAGTTTACTATCCTGCGGTAAATCGCATTCTATGAATAAAACCATGGAAGCCCTACAATATCGGAACTGGATGAAAACCGAACCGTTAAATTCCGTCCACAACTGGATTCGTCTATTTGTCGCTCCACCATCAAATTATTCCATCAAACAATAACAAATTGATTGAAATCAGTTTTGATCCGAGTACAACACAAAAAGCCAATTAATTTTATATTTCGCATTCATTAATCGTTTTAATGCAAAATTGAAGTTTCTACCTATCGCGGAACCACTGTGCAATTTCACATAAAGTTGACTTTTCTGAATTTTTTATCGCGATTCAACCTAGCTTGTTCGGCACAGTGGGTCGCCTAGCCATCAAAACGGGGGTGATTGCAAAGATAAGTTTCGGGGGCAAAAGGGGGCTTATCTGAGATTGTTTCTGAAGTGGTTATTCAAATGCAACTAAGTTACTGATGTAATGCAATTGTATTTATTTGAGTGGATACTTACTTAGTCTGTTGTTATGAAATTTGAGTAGTTATGACAGGGGGTATGAGTGCAAAACGAAAACAGGACTGTGATTTCAATTTCTGATTTTATTTGGCACAATTATTACATTTTACTAAATAAATTTAATGAACGCTAGTTTGTCATCAGCTTTCACGTTTTATATTTATAATGTTCACATTTATAAGTGCAATGTAGCGTGCCAATATCGAAGATAAGTATTTTGTTTATTACATAGCAGCAAATATGTAAATTAGTGTTGGTCCAAATTTTAAAAGAGTTGAAATTCCGCCGAATAGTGAAACACTTCACTTTTTCATTTCCTCAGGTGGGCAGACAGACCTGTGATTCTTTTTAATAAGTCGCAAATAGTTCGGCTGCATGAATTTAAACCGTATGCTTACCGAAACTCAGTTATTGATACCAAATAGATTTTATTACATGCCTGTGAATATTGAGATATTATTTTAAGTATTTTATTTTGTGGGAAAATAACATCAGTATAAATAGAACGATTTTAAAACAGCAAATGCCAAGAATGTGAAGAAATCAGCGGGGCGGCTCCGTAATTAGGAGTCCCGCCACGCTTGCCCTTCCGAGTCCGAACTCTTTGGTAATTGGCACGATAAGATCCTGGGGCGTATGGGAAAAATGGCTTTTGCAGCCACCTTGCTGGATCAACTATATTCCGATGCTAGGGAAATCTTGGAATATTTTATTTGAAATTCCTGTGGCCTAAACCACAAAACTTTACAAGCGTGAATTCTACACATTTGTTTAATTTTTGTATGGATATTAATACAATTTTGTGAAATGGTACACTTATAAAGATTTGTGGGATAGGACACTGTAAAATTCTATACATATAAAGCAGAAAATAATTTACTGTATGAAACTCAAGAGTGGGTGAATAATGAATAGTGAACTAAATTACGTTTCAATGTTGAAACAGAAATTTGCCTTAAATCATTACAAAAACATTGATAGATTTTTTTATCGATTTATCCCCTTAGTAGTAATACTTGATTGTAATACTACATCCTGAAAATAATGTTCACGTTATATTTACGTCTCTTTAAGCCGATTTAAAGTACGAGTTATAAATATAGTCTAACATTTGTTTCCAAACAGCAAAACACAACATGCGCCTACTGTGCAATATTTTAGGGTTCCATAATTTGCTTTCCTATAAGATCTCTTGAAGTGGCGTCAAGCAGGCTCCCTCAGTAGGGGTGCCAATTACTAGAAAATAATGTTTTATTTTGATTTTTATTTAGGGGCGGTCGTGGGACAACCCTGGAAGTCATACCGTGTATTAAAAAGGCGTAGTTTCTTTGATTGACATTCTCTACTTTTTTATTGTTCGCAATTGACTTTTCAAGTCTTTGTTAGTATTCTATAAAAAATATTTGTATGTAGAAGAAAACAAATACTTAGTGAAATTAACGATGAAAGTCACAAAACTAAACTAAAGAAATCGGTAAAGACATTGTTACAAAATAAGTTCATTTTAACAGCTCCCTCTTCACCCACAAATGGAAAGAGAAACTAGGCACCGCGCTTTGCTAATTCCACGCCTGTCAGTTGCATTCCGATTACAAAAACAATCGGATCCCATTCACGTTACAATAAACACTCAGCTCAAGGAGGAGGGTTGGAAGCTGATCTCCAGATAAAATCGCAATCAAACAATAAAATGGGAAATTAGAACGCCCCAGCACCACAGCACCCGATGCGTTCCCACCTCAAGCTCCCGTAGTGCACACATTCAACAAAAACAAAACACTATGGGAATGCATAATTCTATTGATTAATCCATTGAAATTTTTCTCTAATTTTTGTCCGACAATTCTACCATTGTGCGGTTCCTTAGGCGGTATTATGGGAATTCCATCAATTTGTGAACGCGTGGCCCCGGAATTTGACCCCTTAAAGATCGATTCTTAGACTTTTGTTCGCACAATGGGTTTTGTGCTAAATAATTCGTTTATAGTTGTCAAAGTAATAGTGCTTTCTATTATGTTGGGTGCTTACTGTAGTTCGTGACGTAAGTTGCGATGAATTGCTGATTTGGGGTATTTTCTTTATCTCCATCTGTTTTAGTTTAGGAATCCACGGTTTCTTTGGAGATTTTATCTGGGTTCATTAAGCGTGTCCGGTTAGGTATAGATTCACAGATGCCCTACTTATTTAATTTCTGGTTCATTACTTTAGAGAATTTGAACCCGAATTTTCTCTAATTGTGTTTCGAGTCTAAGAACGGCAATTTTGTGGTGATGTTCTACATATTATTGATATTATTGGAGTAATATTCCTAAGATAATATGAGTATCAATAAAGTATTTTCATATGAAAATGTTCAGTTCCAAACAAATAAGGGTTTATTAGTCTTATCACAACATATCAAGTCCCAATATAATATGACTCGGAAATTCGTACATAGGACATGGAGAAATCAATAACTGCGAAGATGTTTTACGTTATCCGAAATGTATTTGGAAGGAAGTTTGAGGAAAGCCACAATACCGTTCATATAATCCAAAAGGACTCAGCTCTTGTAGTATATCTATGGAAGCTATGTCGTTTTAGAGTTATCTGGTACGAGAGATGCGTTTATTTGGGTTAGGATGCTCAATACAAGTAACGGGTGCAACAAACCTGCCGAGTATTTAGGATATTTAGACAATATACGTCTCATTTGCAAGAAGTATAGGTCTGATATCACGCTCCACGATCATTCCCCAAGTCCTTTAATTAATGGATTTAGACAATAGATACAGCTAGGGTTGCCCAGGGATGTAGCCAGAGGCCTAAAAACAAGTGATGCAACTGATCAACTGACCTGCCGAGTATCTTGGGCACGCATCCGCTGGCTAGAGACACTTACAGAATGCGCCTGATGCCACATTCCCAATTCTGCCCCATGGAGTTTAGAAGTCTACAATACCGTGCTAAGTTCAGAAAGACTCGGCTCTCATAGTATATCTATGTGATCTACGTTATTAAGAGTTAGCATGGTATGAGATGTGTCAGTTTAGATGTCAGCGGGTACGATAGTATACGTCTAATTTACAAGACAGTCTAGTTTTGATATCGCACTCCACGATCATTCCCCAAGGTCATTTAAGAAATGGATTTAGACAATAGATATAGGGTTAGGTTGCTCTGAGACGGCCTAAAAACAAGCGACGCAACTGACCTGCCGAGTATCTTGGACACGCAGCCGTTGGAGACCTGCAGGATGCGGCTGATGTCGCAGGGCCGCGCGCCCGAGTGCGCCAGCTCCACGATCTTCTGCCTCGTGGAGTCCGGCAGAGGCCTCCCGTTCACGTACACCCCTCCGAGCTGGTTGATCCCACTGTGGCCGGCGGAGGAGCACCCAAAGAGCGCCCCTCCGCCCATCGCGGCGCTGTGCATTAGCTCATCTATAACAAAATGGTCTGTGAGAGATTTTACTTCTGAATTATTGAAACGCTATTGGGTTGAAACCAGTCTTACACTAAGCATTTAAAATGTTTTGACGTTACAAGATTAACCCCTTATTTCATAAACGTCTCCTAACTTAGCAAGCCGATAAATATTTTTTTTCCCTTTCGGTCTTATCAATACGTCTTTAAGACCGAAAGGAACTAACAATACTTATCGGCTCGCGAAGTTAGGTGTTTATGAATAAGAAGGTTAGAAGTTATCTAACTCGTAAACATTGTCATAGACACGTAGATATATACGTAGACATGAAAATACTACTCTACGTCGATAAAGAATATTATTAAGTAGGTAATAAAAATGTATGCTAAAAAGCTGAAATAAATTTGTGTCTACAGGCTAAAGAAAACACGAGTAGGCATTACCTTCTCGGTTTATAAGAATTCTTTTTTCTCAGAATGTGACTTGTGAAATAAGAAACCGAGGGTCTGAGGATTTATGTAGGTATCTTTCAAGTGAGGACAGCTTTTCAACATCAGTTTTATTAAATCTCCCAACATAATTAGACGTAGGTATTAGTAAACGTACGTATTTCTTTATAATCTTTTTCAAGTTGCCGAAACATATCATTTAGGTCATCGGCGAGCGCATAGACAATCGATCTGATTTTAATTCCACCGTGAATACATCGTTAGTGCTGTTTGTTGCCAGTAATAAAACCACTCTTTCATCCAATTGCAATACCGCTACCTAACAATTAATGGACACTTCCATTAGTCATGTTTTGACTGGAATCGCTTATTTATTCGAACCACTGTGCAATCATTGTGTATGTGGTTGGACTGTACAAATGCGCAATGGTTGTGTACTGGAAAAAATCTAATAATCATCATTATCGTTAAGTATTAAAACGCAATGTTATGTAAACGTATATTATATTTAAGTTACAAAAACACAGGTAGGTAGTAGGTACATCAAGTAAGACTATATTCTGATGACAAAATATTTATTGTAAATATCATACTCAAAAAAAATTACACAATACAAAACTTAATAAATGAATAATATTAAGTGAAAGTGAACAATATTATTTGATCATATGAATTATCTATTTCACCAGCAGCGTTCATTCATCGAAAGCCGTAGAAAACTGTAGACAAGTTCTGTTTAATTTATTTACTAGGCGAATTATTTGCAAAAGGAAATATTTTAATAAGGTACAAATATCGATCGCTGAGTGCAAGCAAGAATCCATGAAGGATTCTTGCTTGCACTCACTTGCACACTTAAGAAATCTGTATAGAAATAATAATATTTTCCTTATTTTTATCATAATCATCCAAAAGGATGCAGCTGGTAAAAATAGATACTTCAGGATCATCCGTTTCTCATAGAACAGTAAAAAATGAATTAAAAACATAATCCTCTTACATCGGCACAATGGAAAGGGTTCGCATTTTTAAAACCGCAAATTTTTATCTAATACTTGAAGATGTGACCGCTATTGTTAAGTTTAAAAAAGTACTATCGAGGCTTTCAATCTTCCGAAATGCGGTTGAGATAAATAATCGCTATCTACTAAACTCGAAAAAAAAGTACACTACTACTGAACAAAGTGTAAAATTTTTTGTCCAAAAATGTTATGTAGCGGCCGCAGTGTGCACTTTCGGTCTTTGAAATTAGGTATTGGCATTATATTGAATTCAAATGATTATTGTGACTATAAAACCAATCAAAACTGTTGAAGGAGTTGGGGCAAAGACTGTCTGAGACAACGGGTGACCATAGGGCTGGCTCATTTCTGGGCCATAGGTTAGGTAGGCATTGCCATCTAGCGAGGAAATGTGGCCAGTGTTATGGGCATCCCACAGGGAAGCGACTTGGGGGATGTGTTAGTTTAGTTTGTGTTATTTTAGTTCTCCGTAGCCTAGTTGGTAGTAACACTAGTAACCCTGCCTACGAAGCTGGAGGTTCCGGGTTCGAATCCCGGCGAGGGCATTATTTGTGTATTTATTTATAACAAATATTTGTTCCTTCATCATGGCTGTCTAATATGTATTTAAGTATCTATATGTATCTATCTATTATATATATCGTCGCCTGGTACCCACATCACAAGCCTTAATTGAGCTTACCGTGGGACTAGGTCGATATGTGTAAGGTGTCTCAAGATATTTATTTATTTAGTTTTAGTTAGTTTTATGATTTTTTTATCATTTTCATTAATGAAATTATACAAATAAACTTTAAATCAATTTGATTGCAAGCAATAATAATTTTCATTATTATGTATGTAGGTATTGTAGGTATCTCAGCATTATGAAGAATTATAGTCATCATCATTCTATAGAGTCTATATAGACCGCCGATAGAAAGGCCGATAGAAGTCCACTGCTGGACATAGGCCTACCGTATTGATGCGCACTTTGGCAAGTAGAAGCTAGTCGAAGATGCCGCCCTACGCGTGAACTTCGAAATCCGCAAATTTCAGGATTCGACCCTGTCACTCTAAGGACGCCTTGGTTAAGTGACAGAGACAAATTCTCGAATTTTACGAATTTTGAAGTTCGCGATAGTAAGCATGAAACGCATTGTAACTAGTAACTACGCACTTTCACCCCCTGATTACAATCGTCGTATTTCCACCCGTTTTCACGCCAATGGGTCCCAATGACGTCACATCGCATCAGTCAGATGCGCGCAACCGTCGGTCCGCCAGATAATTCCCTTTTTCCTAACACCCCTTATAAACACGCCTCGCGGTAAAAAGTGAACAATTGGATGCAATTTGTGGGCGAATTTGGGGCAGTCCCTTGATTAAGGCCAAAGGGGGGAAAGTTCATTGTTTTGGCCCTTTTTTGCGGTCGCCTTGTATAATTTTGGCGGGCATGGATTGAATGCGAATGACGAAATTATTCTTTTGTTTTTGGTCATTTGCGTCTTGCGAGGATTTTTTGCATTATACTCGTGCTCAATTTTTTTCGTCATCGATATAGCTACATATTTTGACTTTCTTATAAGACAGCGGCCCTACCGCGAACTACGAAACTATTCTAATGAACGCCTTTAGAATGACAGAGACAAATCTCCGGTAAACTATATTATACGTTAGTGTACTTAAATGACAACAAATGTCAATACATCATTTAATTTCAAGTGAAAAATACCGACGGCATCAAGATTTAAACTAATGTTAGGTATAGCATGTGAAGAGTAAGATAGTAGTAGGTAGGTAGACATGGAAAGAACATGTCTATTCTTTAACTTATGTCCACCTTTGAATGCTGTTTGAAAGTTTTGTAACTATGTAATTAACTATACGCGAGTATTTTTTGTAACTAAAACAACCATGACATGATATTTAATTAAAGCATTATAAGTATTATAACAGTAAATACAAGTAATAGTTATTAAAAGATTCACAGTTTCAGATTACAATTCTAATTCTAAAAGTGAATAGAGATTTTTTTTTTGTGTGGCTAGTTGCCTACCCTTAAAATCTTTTAGTACCTATACCGAGACCAAGTAAATCAAAAACAGTGAACGACAGTTATTTGTAAAATACACGACAGGGGAGTACAGGTGTGAATTTTCCATGTTTTATTGCGTGGGTGGAACTACAAATTAATTTGCGTCAAGCATCCGCCAATTACGAGGGATTTCGCGCCAAAACTCGTTATTAATCACACCTCTTGCAGGCGTCGTCAACCATCGGTGCACTAACAAGCGCGGCTGTTAAAAGAACAATGGACAATGCCCCGCCTTCGCGTGGTTTCGGTTATAGGCGGCGGCGAATAGGCACAACTATACATTTTAATTACAGGGATTTTTTTATACGAAAGCTGAGGGCGTGGATCGGAGCAGTTCACTGTGTTGTTTTATTGGATCACACAATCTTTTATGAAATATATTTAGACATATAAATTGGCCAGAGCTACAGAATATACTGGCATTTTAAAACATCGCTTCAAACTAGCAATAAATATAATTTTACGGTTTTTTTTAGGTAAGTATTTTGGTTAAATGTTTTTTTAGCTTTTCTATTTAGATTATTAGTTCCATCTTAGTTTTTATTTTAGATAAAAATTCTGTATATTTTGTGTGTTTCTTTAATAATTTAGAGTAATTTTATACAACAAAGGCAATTATATGAACAGTTTCCTATAAGTAAATTAAATGGCTAATTAAACTCAAGTATATTTAGTGTATACTTAGGTTCTACGAAACATGTCTCGAGTAGTTACTAAATATACACGTGAGTTTAACCGTTTAATTATATTTATAGCAACATTAACTTCGTAGCGAATCGCCTGTGGCTTGCGCCGCGGGCACGCGTGTCGTGTGAGGGAGTGTTTTAATTTCAGAGGTGCAATTTATTCGAGCGATTTATTTTTAATCCCCGTTTTTATGGCTATGCTATAAATTTCATGTGTAGTTGAAGTTATTTATTATTTTCATTTATTGTCGCTGCAGTTTAGTTTGCCGGTTTACTATCACTGGACTGATGTTTTTTTTCATTTTTACGTTAAGTTGCACGTATTCACGTAACTCCATTGACTTTCCATTTAAAGTAAGTTCGTCTGATAAGGGCCTGTGGCCTCTTAATACTATCTGAGGAACGGGGAGCTTGGCCGGTGAGTTTCAGGAGCGAACATTTGGTGTATTCCAAGGATTTATTACTTTGTTGGTCTATTGTCTACCGTAAACTCAAAAAAAAAAACATTCGAGTAGGTATTGTTTCAGTTACACCTATGACGCCTTTGCGAGTGAAAGACACAAATATCATTATAAATTTTCATTGACCTCATGAGCAAACTGATTATAGGCTCATCTTTAGCTATTTACATTGGGAATATAATAGAACGATGTACACAAATATTTAACCTTGATAGCAATGTAGAGAAAACGGTAAAGCGCTCAAAACTTTTTACACTTCTTGTTACTTTTATACTTATTCGTCATAAATTCATAATTCAGTTCTATTCATTATTATTTCGGCCGCCATTAACACTCCTCACTCCGCATTATGTAATATTTAATTTATTTAAATAGACAATTACATAAGGGTGAGACACACCTGGTGACATCCCCTTCTTATTATTATTTTGTATCTGTTTTTGAATTAATCTGTAGGGGAGATGTAATTGTAGTTACGCCATTTTGAATCCGTCAAATCCCGTTTGGCGATTAACGTGGGTTGATATTAAGCGGTTTTATTGGAACTAAATAAATAAAGACTGTTGTGTTGTATAAAATATTTAAAAAATATGCATTTAATTATACCAAAAATAAAATAAAATTGGATCGATATGCACGCCAAGTATAGTATTGTAAAGTAGTATCATAAATAAGCACCTACTGATAATACTCTCGTTAATTTTTTCGGTTACATTACCAGCCCTGTTTAAAAAACTTCAGATTTTTTTGCTTCAGAGTCAATTTTTTTAATAGTTTTTTTTAAATAGTTAGCGTATTTTTTTATTATTAATATCCATGCTTTGTCCATGGAATGTCTACATATCTAACTAAATATTGTGTTATTAGGACGCAAACATTTCAAAAAAATATAATTTACATCTTACTCGCAACTGTGTTATATCAATAACAAAATAATCACACATTTTTTCAACTAGCGAATGTCAACTTTTTTTATCGAACACAGTTTCATTCATTCGTCGAGCCGTTTGTTTCGCCCTGACATAATTTATTGCGAATGCTGTCAACCACGCCCCTCGAAAAAAACGTTCACAAGCGACATTTATGCAGTTGGAATTTTTATAAGACTTTTGCAAAAAGGTTGACGACGCCTGTCGTAGTGAACTTCTAGTTATAATATATTATGCGTATTTATTTTTTAAGACTATAGTTTGTATTAAATGATTGTATCAATTTACAAACAATAATAGCACTTGTGGCAATCTTTGGGGGAGGCCTATGTTCAGCAGTGGACGTCTTTCGGCTGATATGATGATGATGATGATGATGAATAGCACTAAGTAGATATATTTATTGAAACATTTACTTACTGTTTAAGAGAAGTATCTACATTACTATTGATTATGTTATGTTACTTACTTATGTTTTTAGTTTCTATAAAAATAAGAAACATAAGATTACGATTTTACAGTTTATATTAAAAAAAAATGTTATTTGATTTTACTACCCTAATGTTTACATATAAAACTTACAATTTAATGTAACATTCAAACGCAATTTATATTGTTTAGTTAATAAATTATTGTAACTATGACTAAGGTCAGTGTGGGTAAGTCCGGCATATTTTATTTGTAAGTGAAGTCCGTCATATGCGTCTTATATTGTTGTGTTAGGGGTGGAAATCAGTTGGCAGACGGACTTTCCCGATAGACGGTCTTACTCGCATTGACCTTATATCGTCTAAATATAAAATAATTGTATAATATTAATACTACAGAGAAATTAAATTAGGTAACGGTTGCTTGGCTTACCCAACCCTTAAAAAAAATTAAAAAGCTATTGTTCCATTTTTGAAAACGTTGAAATCTCAATGTCAGTATTAATCATCTCTTTAAGTTTGTCTCAACAATACCGTTCAACAAAAACAAACAATAGGATTATGGCTACTTTGCGGTCTGTATTGTTTTGAAGTATATTGTTTAATAATGAACATTTAGGATTTAAAAACATAACTGTAATAAAATTACTTGGCATTTTTTGTCTCTTTAGTTATCAATAAAAATTGTGCTTAAGCTCGAGACATAATCTACTTTTAGTGAAGCTATATTTAATTCCCTGATAGTTGGCCATAAAACGCTACATTTTAAAGTCCGGATTTAAAAACAAATACCTATATAAATAGCCAGTAGAAAGAATCTAAAAAAGGGCAAACAAACCTAAATACTTGCATTATTCCGCAATCACGTACTTTTAGAACACAATCTTGGTTTTATTACGAACTTAAAACTCACGACTAGGTATAGGTATATATATATACCTAAGGTCAGTGCGGCTAAGTCCGGCATATTTTATTTTGAAGGAAAGTTCGTCATAATATATGCGTCTTATACTGTTCAATTAGGGTCGGAAATCAGTTGGTAGGCGGACTTTCCTGATAGACGGTCTTACCCGCATTGACCTTAATTTAATCATATGTACAATGTCCCGAACTGTGACCCTCAGGCAGGACATACGTTCTAAGAGTAAAATCAGCAAATAAACTCCATCAGCATTCAGTAAATGTGACGTTCACGTAACGAACACTCTTTAAGTCTTTATAATCTGTACCTATGCTTAGCACATGATTGGCGCGACAATATCTCGCCGCGAGATAAACTATCCGTCCCTCTTTTGTTAATATAGCTAGTAAAGGACAGGAGATCTATCTCGCGGCGACATAGTGTCGCACCAATCATGTGCTAAGCCTACTGATCTGACTGGTTGACTTCGAAAAAGAACCAAATAAAAAAAAACTTATAGCTGGCCAGCATAGGAAACTTAAACTTCGCGCCCTTTTTACAGCTTACTTTCACCAAACTGCAAACACGCAGTCGATTCACATTTTTCGACTAACAAAACGCATATTCTAAATTCAAATTCCCAAACTCGACGCCGGCCACGTGTCCCGCGGCGTCTCAGCGCATGCGTCAATATTTTGTTCCTTTTTCGAAATTCGCTCCGTGTCCGAACCCGACCGTTTTCGGTTTTTATTTTTAAACGCGATTGCAGCTTTTGAAATTAGAATGTCATTTGTCAGTTGACAGTTTGGAGTTTGATGATATGTTCATTGTCAGAATCAAAGTCCTTAAGAAGTCAAGTAGGTATACCTACATAGCTATCCATAAAAGACAGACCACTTGGCTAAAAATGTGGGAAAAAAGGAAAAAATGGTCGTGTATTTTAGAGGAAGAGTCTAATTTAAAAAAGCAGAATACATATTCTGCTTTTATATAAGTTTAAATTTCAATGCTTGTATTTAGTATTGTGATTACTAAGCGCTGAAAGATGTGGATACAATAAGATGCCTTTACCAGGATTCGAGCCCGCGACCACTACTCATATAAAATAAATATCGATTGTATAAAAAATTTAAAAAGCCGACTTTTACCGATTTCTCTAAGATCCGATCCGATCATCGTACCTCGACTTCATACACGGTCAAAATTCGGTTCACCCAGTCGGAAAATGACTCATAACTTATGAGGTACCAAATATAAAAAGTAAGCATCCTCCTTTTTTTGAAGTCTGTTGATAATGGCATCAGATTCAACAAGAACCGTAAAATCGCCACAAACTCAAATCGGCGACTTGGCGCGGCGACACAGCCAAGCCGAGCATGGCCCGTCTGTCACATTAACCGCCAGAGAAAGACAAATAGACCGGAAAAAACGGCTGTTAGAACGGGATAAACAGCAATTGCAACCACCGCCTTCGAGGAATTTTAATGATTGAGCGCGCAGATTTGCCATTATTTTGTCTGTTGGATGTGGAGCAGCCAAAATTTGAATATGGAATGGAATGGCTGTCCAATATGGCTGTTAAGTGTTAACTACCATCTATGTAGAAATGTTCTTATTTAAATAATTAAGAATTGAATACCACCTAACTGTACGAAGGGGTGTACCTACCGATAAAAAAACTGCCCAAATAATAAAATATATTAATTTTTTATTAATGTATGAATATTTTTGAGATTTAAATTAAATAATTTGAACAGAACAATGTATGAATCTTTTTGAGATATAGGTAAATTAAATAATTTTGAATTTGAATAAAATCGGATCGATACAATTAGGTAGGTAGCTATAATTTCTGGCTTTATATATTAACCAGGAGCTCTCAACTGAGCTTGCTGTACCTACTTTTTTGTCACTATTTGGATTCTAGTTATTATCAGTAAAATTATTGATTATTTTTGTATAAATCCTCCTAATTCCGTTTCTAGTTTTTTTGCCGGAAAATATAATGATAATGAAAAATGTACGCCGTCCAACAATCTGTCAGTAAAAAGGCACAAATTCAAATTAACTATGGGCAGCCAACTCTTCGCTTCTAATTTGCAGCCTTTTTCTACTGACAGATATTGTTGGACGTAGTATAAAATTCTCGCGCAAATGGATGTAAAGGTTATAAGAGTTGGGATCGAAGGTAGCTTTTAATATTTATAACTTCTGTCCAATGCAATGTACTTAACTGTGTTGTGTTTGCTTGTTTGGTTGTAGGTACAGTCAAGGGCATTAATATATATGCACTTCTCCATACTGACCCCTTACAAATGTGTCTATATATTAATGCACTCGACTGTACATGGTTTTAAAATATTATAATATAATTGACAGTCACTAATTGTGATGTGACTAACTTAATATCCACAACACTCAAAAAGGAAATATTCCTCCTTGGCGGTGTTATTCAACAATATTGCATGCAGCTTCAGAAAACCAAAAATTGAACTAAAACCGAGAATCATAGTGAAGTTTGAAACTTTATGCAAATCCTAACAAGCGACTCAAAAGGTCATCCGCTAAAGTACTTGACAACTTGCTACTCTCTTGACGCAGTAGTTGTAAAAACTTCCTGTCCTTTGCTCCATTGCCGATTTAAAATGTAGTTTTGATAACTTTTTTATTGAATTAACCTTCAACTGGCTTGTTACTTCTGTAATACTAATAACTAGCCCCTACGAACAAATTTAATAAAACATGGAAGCCGCATACCGTACTAAATTAATTGCCTTTCAAAAACGGTCCTGAATTTTAGTTGACAAGTGTCACCCCCTCTTCAATATATAACGGTAATGAATTTTCAATGTCAACCTATAAAAACTTAAACCGCCATTCGAAAATAGTTGTGATTGGGCCGTCAAAGTTTTGATTGGCTATATTCTACTTTATAAACATTTGTCAAAGATGTTGCGCCGAAAAATGCATGGTGTTAAGAAAAGCGCTGTCCTGCTCATCTTGGCACAATCAAACAATTGTGTCTAGGGGCATTTTTGAGCTGGCATTAGACGTCCATGTTATATATGGTCACAGACTAGCCTCCTTACTTATAAACGTCTCACTTAGCAAGCCAATAAATATCGTTTATCCCTTTCGGTCTTTTAGACATTATAGAGAAGACCGAAAGACACAAACAATAAGTCAATGCGGGTAAGACAGGAAAGTTCATCTACCAACTGATTTTGGACCGTAATTGAACAGTACCTATAAGACGCATAGGTATGACGGACTTTCCTTCAAAATAAAATATGCCGGACTTCCCCGCACTGATCTTATTTATCGGCCTTATTGTTCGGACAGTTCAGACACGTTTATGAATAAGGGGGTAGGAATTTATTTACGTATTCAGAAAATAATTATGCAAAGGACCAACTACAGATCCAACTATAAGTAATGCACGCTACATGCCCGCATAAGAAGCGAATTCATGAATGGCTCTATCTAACTTTCATCGCACTTGTAGCCGTAAACTGCATATAAACACGATCAGCACATACACATACATCATCAGCCTATATTAGTTCACTGCTGGACAACGGCCTCTTCTTATTATAAACACTTTAGCCTATGCGCATGGACGCATTAGGAAGTAAATGCCCATAATCGTCACGCTGGGCAAGCGGCTGGATGATCGCAGTAGTGTGTCCACTATGATGCTGCTGCCCATCGTCAATCTCCGATATATAAATAGGTAATGACAATTCAATCCTTAACAGAATCTTACGACACCCACGGGAAGATATGCAGTGGTGACAAATGTATTCATACTGCCGATGCCGTGACAATAGGGCTATTGAATGCCGTCTTAAGACACATAAACACATTTTATACATAAAAGACATAGTCAAAGTCTAGCATTCGTTAGCTCAAGCGACTTGTATCCATATTTATCAAAGAATCCAAAGCGTACGTTTCTATCTTATCGTCAGCCAAATCCTGGCATAAATTAATCAGGATAGTAGTTTAGTCCAGTTAGTATGAGTAACTCGGCAGCTCTTGTTTACTACACAATAGTTGCGCCAAGTTCTCAAACTCGCCACTGTCTTACTTGGATTTCGTTACTTGTACCGTGTAAACTCGAATGGAACTCACTTTCATTTTAACCTTCGAAGTTGGAGGTGCCTGGGTGTAAACCATAAAGGATAATTTATTTGTGTTTATCGCGAGTACATAATTCTTCGGATATGAATGTTTAAAAATCATGTATTTATAATTATTCTGCGTGTTATCGATGCATGATGAAAGGGTTAGTGGAGTTAACGAATTCCGTAGAGTGGGGATAGGATGATGAGTATTCGCTCGTTTGGTGTAAACCCACTTTAAGGTGCATTCAGACCAAACGAGCATTCGCTATTCTATCCCCCGCTCTACGAAATCAACGAATCACGTTTTGTGTAACGATCGAATTTCGTAGAGTAGGGGGTTAGAGTTGCGAATGCTTGTTTGGTCTGAATGCACCTTTAACAGAAGCCTAAGCGCCTGTTTAGACGCCTTCTGAGAATTAAATACATCTGTTAGATAAACGTTACAAATTTTCTTTTATATGCTTGGGGCATTGTGGCAATCTTTGGGGGAGGCCTATGTTCAGCAATGAACGTTTTTCGGCTGATATGATGATGATGCCTGGGGCAAAGGACAGTGATCATTTTATCTGAAAGAAACTAGTTAGTAGTTAGCTTAGTAAAAACACTGCTTAAAACTGTTTAGTTGATAATCTACGTTTGATACCTATGTTTTGAGAATTTCCGACATATATTTGTCACAATGTCTGGTTTTTAAACATTAGATAGATTATGCAGGTACTAAATTACTCATCTTTATTCATTTATATTAGAATGAAAAAGGATAGATAAAGTCGTAATAGGGCAGTTAAAACTGTCATTTTATTTGAAGTTAGAATTCTGTAAATTTAGTGGAACGAAGAGAACCAATGGTAACGCCAAAGTTGTTGCCGTGGTAACCGCTGCAGCGAAACTCGGCATGTACACTTGACTTAATGTCTTTGTGAACTGTTTACAGCGCACTTAATTAGCTATGGCTAAAACTATACGTGCTTTATCTAATTAAGTTTTAGATATTATAGACATTATAGTACTCATTATTGTTGCTACCAAGCTTAGACGTTGTAAAATGTATGTCAGCATTGTTTTATGAAATTAAACTATTTTAAAGGCACTACTCTTATTTTAAAAGGGAATCGCGTACTATATTAATTAAATTTAACTACATCCCATACATTTTTTTTCAGCACTTTACTTTACAGGGTAACTGATCTACCTCCATCAAATTAAAAAATAAATACAAAACTACGTACAAAGAAAACATACTAAACTATAGACTGCACAGACCGACAATACCGACATTAAGAAAAAAAAACAATAATAAATAGGTCTCAAAACAAAAAGTTTTCTCAAATCTCGTAGGGTTATAGAACCGGCGTGGATTAATATTTTGTTTTTTTTTGTCTCCCATCAGAACCTCCAAATTCCTAGGCAGGTAATAGTTACGGAGGATGACAAAGATAATACAATATGATAAATTGATGATGATAATTTTAAAAATCAAATCTAATAATTAGAGGAAGGTTTACTTACTCCGTGTAAACCAACCTTTTTAGTTTTTATAACCGTTTTACACGGTCTGTAATTATTAATCGATCTTTTTGTAAATTTAATTCATATCTGGAAAATAATATTGATTATTTCTGTTATTAACAATGCAGAAACACTGAATCATTTTATACAACCTTTAAAATGTAATACATTTAATTTCCATCTGCGGTGCTAAAAGCCTACGGCGCTCGTATTTTCTGTTTAAATAGTACGAGTACTTACAGCCAATTTTAATAAATGTACAGTTTAATTTAATGAATTATTTATCTGGCCATGCGTGGTGACTGGTGTCTGCTCAAGTCAAATGGTAAGAACTATTAATGATGTTTAATAACTGAATTTATATAAATCGAATTCCATCTATTGGCATCAGCTTTTATACTTAAACGAAATATAAACGCAAACAAAGTCGCTGCCAATAGATAATACTAACAATGAAAACATATCTTGTGTTAACTGGTGTTTGGTTAGCCTCCATAGAGTCCATAGCATAGTTGGTTGGTACAGTGAAACCCCGTTAATACGATTTTGTACCAGGCCTACTACCGCGAAAATCAAAACTTTTTTTTCTCTGTCACTCAAACGAAGGCGTCATTAGAGTGAGAGAGACAAATCCTCTCCTCCTCATTTACGAAGTTCGTTTTCCGCGGCAGGGCCGCAGTCGCTTGGTCAGTGCAACAAAGTTACCTACACAGGAGGAGCGACTAGTAGAATTATTTTTGCAGTCTAATTTTAACTATGATAAATAACACAACAAAATAACTATGATATAAAAGTACGGGGGACAACTAAATAAAATGATCCTCCTACCATTTAACCTTCGAGATTCGCAAGGTAGGGTATGTACCATAACCCAAATGTATGGAAACATTTTCATCACACTAGCTTTCTAAGCGCGCCATTGCTTGCATGCATCGCGGGAGTAAAAGAAAAGTGAATTTCACTTTTCAAAAAAATATATTTGGTCTTCTGGCACTCTCGTTAGTAATTCACATACGTCCCTAGATGCACAATGTACTATTTTCACCTCGTATGGTAAGTACTCGTGGGTTAAGTGATGTGAAGTGAGACTCACCTTTGTGTGGCATCTTCCAGAACGCTTCCGCCGCCGTGGTGGGCTCCCGCGGCGGCACCAGCCCTCCGACCAGCGTGGTGGCGGCGTGCGCCGGCGCCGGCCGCCCCCACCCCCCGTGCAGCGCCACGCTTGCCCCCCACGAACGGTCCGCTACAAGCGCAATGACTGTTTCTGTCCTCACTTGTTTTTGACAACCCTGATCACAATCAACTACTTAGCACCGAATACGCGCTTCTGATTCGCGCGCGCTAATTACAAAGCGACACAGGGTTGACACTTAAGTCTTTAATCATTGAACTTTAGAAACTTTTTCACTTCCGCGCTGCGACCTGCAAAAGAAAAACTGTGTTCAAGAAATCTGTTGACCCTAATGCGGTATTAGACAATCGGATCATCAATCACAATCATTCCTTTGAACACGACGCCGAACATGCTTCCGTCTTACTCAAACTTAGCTTAGCGCGGTAAGTTAGAGTAGTGCAGCCTAATTGCTGAATGATGATGCTGAATCGCAGCGCCATCTATTGTTGCATATCAGGAATAGTTCGGTCGTGGGTTGTTTTTAATCGTTGTAATGAACTTAGATGGTATGATACCCCGTGCCACCCAGTCCGAACGGTAGTGGTGTCTGTCGATCTGTCGGGCAGTTGTTTGAGTTTTTGTTTGACTGAGACGTTGGCGGCTACTATATGATGATGACGGTGCTTTTTAGATTGACTAATGAAATTATGAGTGGTCTGTCTGAAGTGATTAGTTGAAAACGATACTTCTATTATGTACAACGCTTTGCAATCAAGCCTTTACTTAACCGACTTTTCGTTGGAAATTATTATCTAAAATGCAATTTCTAACAATATTATTTTATTAACAATTCATTCTTAAAGTTTTTCTTCATTGTCATGAACAAATCATTTTAAATTTAAGCCCATTTTACACAAGATTAGTATTTTTTATAAGATTCTTTAAATTAACTTATTATGTAGGTAACAGCACCAGTCAAGGACTGAAATGATTTGTATTAAAATAAAACTATGTAAACGGATAAACTCGCGTATATTAACTAATTTTAACTTCATCCCGACGTTTCGAACACTTTACAGGGTTCGTGGTCTGTGTCATCCGCAGACCACGAACCCTGTAAAGTGTTCGAAACGTCGGAATGAAGTTAAAATTAGTTAATATACGCGAGTTTATCCGTTTACATAGTTTTATTTCCTAGCGGTAACCGAAGAAAATTTATGATTTGTATTAATTATAAAATTATAATTTTGAACAAACAACAGTTATCCCTAACAACAGTCATTTAAAAAATAGTTTTACCTGAGGACTTGATTGAAATGTCATCATTGTTAAGTGTCCGCTAAAAGCATGCACACTTTTTCCACCCTAGCATAGGTACTATATTTTGATTCCTTTCTTATATGACAGCCCACGTAGCTCATTTGGAACAACCTGTGATGGCCATCCCGGAGATGGCATTTCTTTGTGTACCATTTATATTAAACTAGCGACCCGCCCCGGCTTCGCACGGGTACTATACCTACATAAAAACCTTCTTCTTGAATTACTCTACCTATTAAAAAAATTTCATCAAAATCCGTTGCGTAGTTTTAAAGATTTAAGCGTACAAAGGGACATAGGGACAGAAAAAGTGACTTTATTTTATACAATGTAGTGATACCAAACATAGTTATTTTTGTTCTTTAAATGGTCCTTTTCCATGTATTTAGTACCAATGTATGTTGAACCTATTATCGTAATTTTTCTCCATTACCGATAACACAAGACTTGTTAAAATTACCGTAGACCTAGATCCATTTGTTTATGAATGTCACGTGATATTTATGTATATACTACATGTTTTCGAGACGCAATCATATTCCTACAAGCACCCCCAAGTACTCAATCCGCATTTGATCTTTTCAAGTCCCGATATCGGGACTTTGATCCCCACAATGTCTCCTAGTCAAAGTGAGTGCACTTGTGAAAGTTTGGACACAATCATCGAGTTTTTTCGCTAATTGGGGCCTGTGATTGGAGGTGTGGCTTTTTAACTGCAATTTAGAGTTTAATGATTGAGGTAGAGCGGCCTTACCCCTGGGTATAAAGTTACAATTTACAATTGTGCGTTTGAGAGGCAAACAGCGAAACTGCAAAATGTAACTTTATAAACGACCCTGTTAGTTCTTTCTTTTTTTTAATAGGCTTACTCATTGCCACAGACTAGCCGAGGGTAAGCCCCAATTCTTATGTAAGTTGTAGAGACGGAACTATTAGCTGGAATGAGATAGTGATATTCACCCCGCATTCCTTAGTTTCAGTTTCAGAGGCCCTACGGCAAACCACGAACTATGTGTTCCCTCTCTCTCGCACTTGTGAATTTGAACGTAAGTGTGACATGGAGGCAACACTTCGTTCGTGGTTCGCGGTAGGGCCTCAGTTCTTTATTGATAAAGACAATTTACAAGTCGTAACATAATAGTTAGTTAAATACATATTGCTTAGGTACTATAATTATTCTTACATACATATCATAGTTCCGTCACTACCATTTACTTACATAAACGTTACGGGAGTAATTCGGGCCTTAAATGTACTTGAAGCTGGCTTGATTAAAAAAAAACTTCTGGAAATGCAGTTAGATTCCCGGGTTGATCTCCGTTGGACTTACGGTCTGTTTCACAATAATAAGGAATCCCGGATAAATATATCCATCAGATAAACTAATAAGTAAAAAAGTTTGGTAAACAGATTTTTGTAATATTCGTAGGATATGGAATTGCTAACTTTTCTCCACACACTTAAAATAATTCCATGTACAATCAATATACCAGCATTCTCTGTACAATGCCATAAGAACCAATCTTAGATATAGGTTAGGTTAGTTAGATTATAAATTGTAGTATTGAAAAAAAAAACAGTAAAAAAAAGTACATCGATGCAAACATAAAACCACGCTTTCTCCCACAGACAACAGCGAACAGATTCATCACTCGCTATCTGGACGATCGGCGGCCCTTTCATCTGTACCACACGTATCGGGTTGCCACAAAAACTTGTTTCTAATTAGTGTCATTAGCCGATTTAGTACAAGTGAACTCGCTGTACTAAAGTTGCGTGCGAAAGGTTTTTATAGCGAAATATAAGGGCCGGTTTATGGTGAACAAGTGAATGGAAACTGTTTGCTATGTTTACGTATATTTTAATAGACTATATGAAGATAACTAATATTTTTTACAAATATTTATTTTTATTTGCATTTTATAATGAGACGTTAAAATAAGTTATTTTTCATTAAAAATATAGATTCGATTTTTCAAACATCAGATCTTCGCACAGATTTTTTATCAGGCACGCCAAAAAAAAAGTTGTTATGCTTTATGTATAGTAAAATATACCTATGCATTTTAGGGCCGGTTTATGCTAACCAAGTGGATGTAAAATCTTTGCTAACTTTATACTTACATTCGCGTTTAAATGGATTGAGAAAGACCCGTTATTAAGTTATTCGCGTTCATCAAGTAAAGGTGCATTCAAACCAAACGAGCATTCGCTCATTCTATCCCCCACGAAATCAATGAATTTCAACGAATCACGGTTTGCGTAACGAACGAATTTCGTAGAGTGGGGGATAGAATGAGCGAATGCTCGTTTGGTCTGAACGCACCTTTAAAGGTTATTTCTTCCTTAAAGCAAACATTTTCACAATCTGCGAACACCGCATAATTTCACAATGTCGCTAAGTTGCAGACAGCAAAAACTGAATTCACTTTCAAAAACGGAATTTCTACATTTTCTACGCTAAGTAACGACTGTTAAAAAAACAGTTTTTATACGTAAGTGGCCGTCTGGCTCCGTCAAAGGAAACCCGCTAAGTCGGTATTTAAAAATTGTGAGTTAGAGATAATGTTGATAGTGCAAAGGGTGGTAAGAGAGATTTTTGTTTTTTTGGGTGAATGATTTTAGATTATTTGGTTGTTAATGTTATTCAGCTGAATATAATGGATGTAGGTAACTATTTATTTAGGTAACGTATGTTAGATGGCATTTTATTTCTATAGATGTAGAAAATAACGTATCGTTGAGGCATCATTTTGTTCATTAACTTCATTATGGTAAGCTATTATTATTGTAGTTTTTTTTTAATTTAATTACATGATTGCCGACTCTTATGACACTCACGGGAAGAGTTGGGGTGGTGTGTGCGTGTTGCGTGTTGTTGCGTTGGAAATGTCATAGTAGATGGCATACCGCTTGCACGCGCACGCCACGCAAGCGGTGTGTCTTCTAATATGACATTTACATACACTACAACGCGTACGCCACGCAAGCGCATCCAGTGTGTCTTGGTCTTAAGGTTTCAACCATTTGTGTCTTACACGCCGTTCTAAATTAGCTAGCATACCTACATTAAACACCGTTTCCCAGTCTATAGAGTAAATCTACATCTACTTTGAGTCTGAGCAAACGCATTACCAATAGAGGATCGGATGTCGGTGTGTTTTGCACAGCTCATTAGACCCGCTTTGATTCGGCGCAGGTGTGTCTAATGCGAGGTCCTTAGCGGAATCGATTCTGTAATGTCGATAGTTTTTTTCACGTACGTGTGTACCTATATCAACACAAAACGTGTGTTTAAATGTTGAAATACGGTGTGTTATACTCCATTTCAAATACCATGGCCCGATGCCACATAAAACTTTGCAATGGCATTGAGCCATGGTATTTGTAGGTACTACGACGGAAACCGGTGCACTAGACGGCAATATGTTTGGATATCTAGTTCACTTTTATATACTAGCAGTATTTATTTTTTATCGTTATTTATTTTTAAAACTGTACAATTTATATACATGAATTAAATCTAACTAACCTAACCTATATCTATGATTGGCCCTTGTGGCATTGTACCGAGGATGCTAGCGGCATCTTCTCACTGTATCCCAATACTGATTTACAGTTTTATTACTTTACTATCTTTTTAGGCTTATGGCTAAATAAATAATAATTTAAGGCATTCATTCTACCAATTGCACCGTAGTTTTAGTGCAGATCGATATAAACCAAATCCAATTAAATAGAACCTTCAGAAAACTCATAATATTTTTCGTAAACCAAGCAGTTTATTTAAAGTCACAAATTACACGTACCCTTTTAACTTGGCTATTATTTTACAGATACACTTTCATCTAAGTGAACGAAATGCTTCAATCCCAACCAGCCATACAATTCGTATGCACGCGTGTATGAACAACATACAGACAAAACATATACCTATTTGGTAAAGTACCCTCAAGTTAAGTTGTAGCGTCAAAGCTTGCTTCCTATTCACGTTTTTAAAGCGGGGAGCTTTTATGTCCTACCCACATAATTAATATTACGACTCTACAAACATTTTATAAAGCTTTGAATTTTTGAGTGTCACGCTTTGATATTTGCATTCATTATTTTTAAATACGAGAATAGACTTTTTTATGTTACGTTTAAATGTAGTGCGTATGTTTAATATATACTATATTAGGTACTAGCAACCCGCCCCGGCTACGCACGTCAAAGTCAAAGTCAAGTCAAAGTCAAACTATTCTTTATTCAAGTAAGCTTATTAATAAGCATTTTCGAATCGTCTGACATTATCAAGAGAGAGAAAAAAAATCTACTACTGGTTCAAACCCTACTACCGTTCCTGAGAAGAACCAGTAAGAAACTCAGGTGGACTTACTTTTTTCAAAACAGTATAATAATACATCTTATTAAAATAACATGCATTAAAGAATTTATTACATAAAAAAAAATATAATAGACATTTTTATAAAAAAGAGAAATAAATAAAGAATCATAATATTAAACAAAAATAATTATGATTATACTATACACGGGTACTATACCTACATAAAAACCTTCCTCTTGAATTACTCTACCTATTAAAAAAAATCTCATGAAAATCCGTTGCGTAGTTTTAAAGATTTAAGCGTAGGTACTATGGGACATAGGGACAGGAAAAGTGATTTTATTTTATACTATGTAGTGATATAATTATTACTTTTGAGTGTAGTATGAACTCTGAATACTTCAGTAGTTCAATGTTTTAATTATTTTATATTTTTGATACGATTCCGGCATTATTTCATTACTTTTGTGATATGACATGACTGAAATGATTTCATTGTTTTTATGTTCTGACATATTTAATACCTAGTTACATTGGATTGATTATTATATGTCTACTTTTAGTCATGCCATAGTATCAATTCTATTTACAAAATCTTATTGACAACATGAATAAATGTGTGTCTGTGCATGTTTGGGTGTAGGTAATGATTATATTTTTTTTATTCATTAATCCTAAAATCAATATTCTACACAATTGTATTGTTATGAATAAATGAAATTAAATGAATGAGTACCAAAGTGCACTCATAAGTCATAATTGTCGCAAAGTAAAAATATAATTGATTGAACCAAAGGTAATAGTTACGATGCTTACGACACTTATTTCTTCTTCAGCCTATTACAAATTTAGCAGCCAATTATAAAAATCATGTAACTGTAAAAAATTTTATACTCTCTTTTTTCTGTACAATTTATCCGTACAAATCACATCTAAAATATACATTACAATAAGGTTTTTTTAATGAAGTTTAATCATTAATAAAAACTTTATTGTAATGTAGATTAACCAAAATGTAGATTTAGAAGGTTTTTAAAGGTAACACAAATATGTCCTATAGTCTGAAAGGTATTTATAAATTCTAATCAGGCAGATTTTCACATGCATTCTCAAGATATTTATATATTTATAATCTATGTATTTATGTTTTGTATTTGTGTAAGGATAAGTCGCCGGTTTAAAGACAGAACCAACTATTTCAGTAAAACATCTCTTAGCAAATGGTTTTCTATGTCATTGGCATAAAATCCGATTTGTCAAAACCAACTTCACGAAAATAGTTGGTTCTGCCTCCAACCCGACAAAGTATTATATTTATTAGGTATAAAAATTATGTTTGACTTATTATTTAATCAGTGTCATAAAGTTAAAATCCAGCACCAAAACAACGATTTTTGGCGTTAATGCGACATTTGTCCTCTTTTATATTTTGCAATAAAGTTTAAATAAATAAATATTGAAGTATTAGGTATCTTGTTTGATTGCTACCTGCTGTCTACCGCACACTTAGCGTTAGCCTCTATTAGGCGGTCTTCAGAATAGATATAAATTACCATCTCTCGGCGGCAGCGTCGGCCGATTTGTTCCATTGATTCTGCTGACCGATACCGATAGCATCATAAGAAGTGCCAGTTAAAAAATAAACAAATAAGAATATTATTTAATTTGTGGGATAACTCAAATTGTGGACCGGTGTCCGCAAAGATTGAGTGGCCGAGTGGTTTAGGCATCAGCCGCGAAAGCTGAGGACGTGGATACAAATCCCACCACCGGTTTTGTTAATCTTCGGTATTTTTTCTTTGGTATATGACATCTTATATTTATCTGTCAGATTGCATTTATGCAATCCCTTTCTTTTAAGGGTCGATTGCTAAAAAAAACACAGTTAAAGGCTTACTTAAAACAATAATCGTAATTTCATTGTTTTACGAAAGTTAGTCATATAAACTAAACGGTAAATTCGTAACACGAAAATGATGACCTTAAATTTTGCTTACATGAACGTTTTTAACAATGTACAATTTTTTACCCTTAAATGCCTGGGGAAAAGATAGAGATTACTATTAATATATTTATACTTTGTTACGTGTAAACAAAACTTACTATGATATGACTATTCAACTAGGTGCTTTCTGCTTACTGAATATACTGATAGGCGTTTATACTTTACCCTGTGGCATTTTTAAATTTCGTAACTAAAATGACAACAAATCGTTGCATTCTTGTTGTTGTTGCGTGATGAAAACAATTCTAATGGTAGAATTTTGTTAGTCGACAACCATAGTAAAAAACACAACACCCATTTCATTAAGTGGCCTGTATCGTTTGGTTTTTTGTAGCCCGTACTTTACTTGTATGCTCTATCACATGCCATTCTTGCTATCTCTACCCGCCGTCTGATTTGTCGGCACGATAAATCAATCGTCCACTATTGTGATGTGTAGAACATCGCCTTTCTACCGGCTACTACTGAATTATATTGCCAGTAACCAAAAGGGCGCATCTACGAAAAGTCACAAAATAGACTTACGGTGTTTTGGCTCTGCGGTTAGTTTGACCCGTGATCTTGTAGGAATCCGACCCATTCATACTAATGATTCGAGCTCATTTCGCCTTTTGGTGTAAGGAACTCTATTCAAATATGTTTTGGTCATTTTGTTTACGGTTAACATGCACTAAATTGTGATGATTACTCGGCATGGAATTTTTGGTGCGGGGATTATGTTTAATGGCAAACAGAAATAACTATTTATTTTAATGAAATATTTTTTTCGTAATAAAACTATGAAAACGGATAAATTCTAACTTTAACTTCATTCCGACGTTTCGAACATATTTTCATTTTCATAGTTTTATTTAATGTGTAATCCTCGCGGTAACCGACGTTTTTTTTTTGTTTTGAATTTAATTTTTTGTATTATTTCTTTTTTATAATAATCAAATAATTTAATTTAATCATATTGACAGCGAAAGATTTTTGATGCATTAAATGCAACTATGTTCAAACCTTATATACCGCAAATATTGACATTGAATTTGTTTTGTAACTCTTGCAAGTTTTAACTTCAACCAAATTTGCATAATACGCGTAACTGTTGCATAATACGCGTAACTGTTCGCACGGTAGTACAAAACGCTTTTACGAGGGCTGTTCCGAAAGTTTTTAGTTGCTCCGGTTCTATTCATGCGATTTCAATAAAACTTACACCATTTTGAGGGATATTTCAATGACGCTTTAGGCGGTGTAAATTTGTTTTAGTAAAGATTTTAGATATTTTTATTATTTTGTTTTACTAAGACGTGTCGAGCCTTACTCCAATGACCATGATACCGGTTTTTAAGACACTTTTTTAATGAGATGCTATGAACATCATTCGCTTATAAAACTATTTTATTTTATAGGTACTAGTAATTGAAGATATTTCCGTTATTTTTAAGTACAAATTACGTGATATCCTTTACTTTAATCATAAATGAGTAGGCATCGAAAAAAATCGTAAACTCTAAAATTGGAATTTCGAATATTGTAAAAATCATCATTCAATCAATAATCATTTTTGTTCAATTATAATTTAAAAAACGCAAAATGAACTAAATTATTTATCCCGGGTATATTTTAGTACAGCTTTCAAAGATTTTTATACGAAATATGCTTCAATGTGTCAAAAATTGCCAATTTCTCCATACAATGTTAAATTTCATACAAAACAGCTTTTTGTAAAAAAAATATAATAAAAAAACTATTCCCATTACATGCATAAATTTATTATCCATAATAAGTATTGAAATGTCCCTCACAATGATATAAATTTAATTTAAATCGCATGAATAGAACCGGAGCAACTAAAAACTTTCGGAACAGCCCTCGTATATCAGACAATTTAAATGTCACTTTAAAAAACGAAATAAACACATTAATTAAGTAAAAATTATACATTAATCACCAATCCGGCTATTTAAAACACCGGCGTTTGGATAAAAAAAAGATATACATGAAAAGCTTTTTACTTAAAAAAGGGTATATCTTAATCCTTATTAAGCCCAAAAGGGTGACGCTATTGAGACCTGTTATTTTGAGAAGGATTATTTTTTTGGCTAATAACACTTCGGTATCATATCGTGCCGTAAGACGGGGGCGGCGCGACTCAGTTTTAAGAAGATTATTTGAACGTACTACATAAAATCATTTCCTTAAGCTGAGCTGGCTTTTAATTTTGTTTTTTAGTCTTATACAGTTTCGGGAGGAAATCTTAAGTTGAAATAATGGTTTTATGGAATAATATGAACTTGGTAGCATGTGAAATCTATGTGTTTTAATAGTTACTTTGCCTTATTTATTTTATGGTAATAGTTTAAATAAGTTTGATTCTTTATTGGGTTTTAATTCACCACTCAAATAATAAAACAATACTTTAGTAACAGAGGTTTCTGTTAAGCTTAAAATGATGAATATTAATGTAATTATATTTTTAGTTGAAATTAGACTTTAAACAACAAAAAAGTACTATTCCGCTGCTTCATTAATTATAATTTAACAGTAAATTGAAAGACAAAAAATCAAGACCCAAATTGGTAATGCCAAAAAAAGGATTAGTGTCAAAAATTAACACGTCCGAGACCCTCAACTCTAAAGTGACATCGATTACTTAACACTAAAATGTCACATTACACGCCGTTCACACATTTAGCCGTGTAATGACAGTATGTGAGAGCGCAACTGTCAATGGTTATGTCTCTCTTTGTCAAAAAATATCATTAATATGACAAAAAAATGTCAAAAGTGCCGATTCCCCTCTGAGTTGTTATAATGCGTGTCAACACTTGAACAGAGTTTGAAATAAATAATAGTTCTGTGAATGAATTGTGCTTGTCGGCACGCTTGACTTGACGTCACTCGATTTATTGATTTTTATACATTTTATGGCGTTTCTTTGATGTCAAGTACAAATAAGTTTATTTGTGTTGACTTGGGGAATGCTACTTTTATGTCAAGTAGGCATCTACTAATAAAATGTATTGTTAAAAACTTAAAAAATCCTGGGAGATTCGTACAACAGTTTCTGTTACTTAACCTTTAAAAAAAAGGTTTTAATTAAAATCAATTGCAAGATAAACCCTTTTTTTTAGTTTTCCCAATTTGTAATTTTTATCATTTTCAAAATTTAGCTTGTACATATCCATTTAATTTCAACAATTCATACAAAAAATCTTTTGTACGACGCGAACGGCCGTCTGCCATTGTACCCCAAGTATCGCTTACCGCAAAAATTATTTGCTCCCAACAATGCTCTCGAGATCTCTATTTAACGAAATTACAAATTTCGGACTTACCCGCTTTTGTGGCGGTGGGATCAAAGATGTCATCAATGGACGTATCTTCGATTGACGTTTTTCATTTGTTTGGTTTGCGTCGATATGTATTTTTTTGTTTTGTTGCGTTGGCGATGAAAAATTGTATCGCATTTTTTATTATAAATGTAGGTAGGTATTTATTCATTTTATAATAGTGAAACATTCATTGAATAAAAAATATCATAATATCTTTTTATTAATTGATTGATTGTTTAAAGTACTTACGTATTTCATAATTATGTGGATTAAATAAAAAAAAGTTCAGTTATGTTAAATTTGATAGGTATTTTGTTTTTTTTTCCAAATAGGTACGTGTGTGTAATAGATATCTCATTAAATCCTTATAACGTATTGGGTATGTTATTAGTGGATTTATTGTTGCTATAATTTTGTATTTTTCTGATATATATACCTAAATACCCAAACACTTGAAAAGGTAGGAATAAAAAAAATATTTTTAAAGAAATATAATTGGTATGACGTTTTTCTTATTTTATAGCATACCTAATTTTGATTCCTTTGTATCGTTTTTTTTTCATATTTTTAATGCATAAAATAAAGTGATACAAATTAAATTAAATTAAGAGCCGACCGATCTAAATGGAGAATTACCACTACTAAGTTACACCGCATTTAATCTCAAATAACTTTTAAAATAACATATCAAATTACAAGATACAATAACGCCAAATGTTTACTTTTACAAATTATCTATAACAATGAGTATTTTATTTCATTTTCGGATAGCGCCGAGTTTTGGGTCAAACTTAAATATCATATTACAAGGGGATAAAGTTTTTATAGAAACAGGTAGATTTTTGTACTCCCAATATATGTATACATTTAGTTTATCTAGTTTTGTATAGATTAACTATAATTTTATGTCATTAAATCTCAATTACTTTTTTTATTGGGAAGTTAATAAAGAACTTTTGTTATTTCAGCTAAAACTGTATCTGTTTCATTTTAAATAATTGTTAGAATTATTTAAAGTTTTTACATGAGTTATTCGAAGTTAGATTTAATGGCTAAGACAGATCAACAATTGGTAGAGCCGAATTTAAAATTACACTGCGTTCCAAAAGATACTAAAATGTGAAAAAATGAAAACCTATTAGGTATCCTTTCATAAATTTATAATTAAATTATTACCTATCTTTCAGTTTGAAATTGTCACTATTCTTCAGTGTTATTTGAACAATAAGCTCAACTGCAGCTTTCATAACCTCAAAACGCGACCCCAAATAACAGCTATAAACTTCACATATCTCAACATTTTAGACCAACACTAAGACCAATAAAAAAACCACCTACCTAAAACCAGGAACCCGCAATTCACTAACAGTCCAACACTCACATCACAGTCAATAAAACGTTACGAATGGTCAGTGTAGCGTACTAATGCCCTAAAGTATTGGGACGAGAATCCACCATCCGTTCACGATGTCACGGCTGGGTAGCGACTGGCCCAGCCATCTGATTCCTAGTCAGCCGTGTGACCATCGAGGGGCGGGGCTTAGTCGCGCTAGGGTGGGTGCACGCACACAAGCACACACACACTAGTGAGGGACAGACGCGGCAGAACCGTCTTGAGAATTTGACAATGCTGCCAATTGTTCTGTTTTATGATTTTTGGAAATTGAAAATGGAATGCTGGCTGGAAGTGATGTTTTAATTTTTTTTAATAGTGATTTTTGCAGTTTTATTGTTTTTGTACGTTTATGTGGGGAATGTATTAAACATGTGTGTATATGTACAGTATAAGTATGGTGAAGCAGCAAAAAAAACGAAAATAATAAATAAGTTTAGCCCTCTCTAAAAACTAAATTTTAACTCTACGCTGTGTTCCAAATTCCCACTGAACGACTTCAACGACATTTCACCAAGTAATAAGAAAATTGCTAGGCCATATCCAATTGGGGAAGAAAAATTTAAACGCATTTTTATTAAAAATATACCTAGGTATTTTTTCATTTTATAATAGTGAAACATAAAGTATATCCCATAACATAAAATATAGTCCCAAAACTTTATTAACTTATAATATTTTTTATTGATTATTTAAAGTACCTATGAATTAATGTATATCTTATGTTGCTTAAAAGAAAAATAAATTTAGTTATTTAAATTTAATATAAGTAGCATATTTTATTATATTAAGTTTCAGCTAAAAAAATACAAAATTAAAAATAAAATTATCGGCATTACCCGATTTAAGTACCTACATTATTAGCAAACCAACATGTCTGTAGAAAAGCACAAGCACAAGCTTTGCTTTAGGAGCTACGTATTCTGTGAAAGATTCTGTCCATATTTATTATTTTTCCTAACTAGTGCGGAAAAGTAAACTTTGTGCACGCTTGTCGTGCGTAAATTTCTCTTTTTAAGGCACTTGTTATGAAAAAAGTCGTTCGATACACGTGTAAAAACTTCTTTTTAACTCGGGTGATTGTCGCGCTCGTTGCACTCGCATCGAAATGTACTATTGTTTCATTCGCTCTTACAAAACTTTAAGACATTTTCGGCATTTTTCTAGATTCAATAGGTATTTCGGTTAAAATAAAAAACACCTAATAACTAAATCCAGAATGCCCAATCCCATGTTCATAAAAATATTGAAAGGACACAAAAAAATCACTCAAATAATAATTAAAAGTAATCGTACAGCAAATTATTTCATTTCCGTGAGTACCCATTGTTTTGACGCTTAGTGTCTATTACCCACCGCTGAAATCCAAACCCAACAACCATATTTCTCATTTTTTGCCAAAATCTGAAGTACCTTTATCCCATCCGAGGCCTCATCAGGGATTATAGTCGCCATGGTTTAAGACCGTTAATACCTTAAAAGCAAAAAGACGTAAGTCGCAATACCGAACGTGGAGATCCGTCCTTTTGACAATAGCTTTTAACCAAAAAGCCGTATGTTAATATGCGTCCAGTATGCAGATACGACTTTTTTGCACGGCAGTGTATTCTTAGTTCTTTCCGCTAATGAAGTCGACTGGCATGAAGGATAAGCTAAGAGGTTCAATTACACGGAATGAGTCGGTGCTTTAATTGATTTTTTCGCGTTTGAAAGATAAAAGGATTGTAAAAAAAATCTAGGAACTTAAGGGCGGTGGGTAAATCTGATAAACCAATTTTGTTGCAGTTACATATATTATGTATCATCTACCAAACTTACAAAATGTTAGTTAAAGTAACTAAAGTTCCGTCGGTTTTAAGAATTAATATACATGATTGTTTCATTTAGGTATTCACATTTAAATGTACGGCCTAAACCTAATATACACTTTTCCTTATAAAATAAAAAATCGTGTTTTTACCCTATTTATTTTCAAAACTGTACAATTTATACACGTAGATTAAATCTAACAGCTAAAATTAGTCATTAAAAAAAGCTGTTACTTACGTACTCTATATAAGTAATTTAACCTTTCTTATTGCAAGTAAATTATAATAATTAAATTATTCCATGTAGACATAAATAATTTTTTAACAATGTAATTAGGTATGTATAACATGTTTTTGGTATTATTGGACCACAGCGAAAGATTATACTCGGTAGGTATTTAACAATCTTGACTAGGCACTGAGGATCTTACATTTACCTACTGTTCATCAGTAGAAAACAAAGTAACAGTGTTAACAAATAAGGATGACTTTCTATAGCATTTGACGTCTTTGACACATATCGACACACGTTCGTAGGATTATTATTACGTTAATACTTAATACTAATAATTATCAATAACTTTATTTAAAAATGCATGTGAACTCAAGGTTTAAGTTGGGGATAAGACCAATTTGAAAGAACAGTATACATACTTAAGCGTTTATGTACATTATTTCAATTTATATGATTATTATGACCTTATTTCAGTGTGTTTATTGTGCTGAAAATTTATAATAAGTAATTTGTTTCAGTCATTGTCAACTGTACCAAAAAATCTCTCACGCCATCCCATTATCGTGACGTCACGCGCAATTATAGCAACAAAACTTAATCATGTCGTTACTAAGCATTACGCCATGCAAACAAATACAGAATAATCAACCGTATTCCTGTAGTGCTGAGGGTTGGATCTACAAAAAATTATACTCCTTTTATTAGTCGCAGTCGGTTAAAAATCAACAGACGCAACAAAGTCGCCACGCGGCCAACGTCACGGGTATTTCGGTTACTATTCATATAAAGCACACACCAAAAACCATTTTAATTCCACCTTTATATTCATATAAACCATTCACAATTCGAGTTCACTCTTAAACTGGCTGGGCTACGAATACACCCCTGATTTTGTCTAATTCGCACTCCTAAGTAAAGACTTAAGCGACAAGGCGCTAAGTGCACATACGTCTTTCAGAACTGAGGTCGCATGTTTCACGCTCGCTACTTACCCATTGTTATATTCGCGATACTGTGTCATGGTTTTCGACTCGGCTGGTTGGCGTGCTATGATTGAGCTGTAACTTTTTTGGGCTTTTGGATCATAAATTATTAGTATTTATGCCGTAGTATTGTTTGGGAATTCGAACAGTCACCCACTACAAACATAATTCGATGGATGAAAAAGCGCTGATAAGTACGTAAACGATAGTAAAATCGTATAGTTTAAGTACCTAGGCGCCCGAGCTTCGAAATCTACTTGAGAATACCATATCTATGGACTTTATGATTCAATCAAGAAATAAAAGAATCAAACAAGAAATAAGTATTTTCCTTCGATTTCAAATCTTGCGTTATTTTTGGGACACCCTTTCTAACTATTTTCCATAGATAAAAGCTTAATCGATAGCTCGGTAATTCATTACCAAAAACCTCTTAAGTGCTCCTATGTGCTCAGTGGCCAAATTCGGAAAAAGTTAGAGCCGAGACGAGACTTACTCGTTTACAGGTATACGACAAAACGTATGAATTTTCTTAAATTGTAAACTTTTAAATAACGGTCCTATGTTAAAAGATCGCATCTGATAAAATTTGTGGTTTTCTTATTGCAGAGTGGGCAGAATAGTGTAGGCCTCTATCATTTATAGGTACGATTTGGGTTAGAAATCTTCTCAATCTTCCTATCATCTCTTTTGTTATAAAAAAATCAAGATCAATATCAATACCCGATACCAGAAGGTCAAAAGGTTTGTGTTTTCCAAACAACGCAAGTTCGATAAAATCGCACCAACAATAGACCTTGCGCTAATTTAAAAATTCCTACTCAAATCAAGTCAAGCTCGAAAATCGTTGCACAATGACGTATAAAAAATAAATAATACTTTTTATAAAGAAAGTGTTTGTCTAAGAACAATGTGTAGTACCACAGCGGGATGTCGCGGACCAAAATTCCTTTTTATATATTTTTTTGCGATGAATAGCGTCTTAATTTACGCATCGGCGGCCTCATTTTGTACCAACGGATTGTTCTTAAGACGTTTTTTAACGTTTAGTTACATTGTAAGGTTTGTTTTTGTTGTTGGGCAATGTAATGGTGTTTGTAGACCGGGGAAAATTAAATTGGCTGACTTAATACGTTCATAGTTGTACCCGTAATGATAATTTACCAAATAATAATTTTGAACAAATTGGGAGTAAAATTAACTCTTGTCAGACAAGTACAGTTTTTCAATATTCTCATTTAGGTACGTTTGATTTTTAATCTAGGCTATAATTAGCTTCAAATAAAATTATGCTCCCACATTGGATGATACACAAGGGGACAAAGATATAGAATACTAGAATTTCAATGAGAGGATGATGATGTTATAATAGACATTTTTAACGCCAATGTGGGAGCGGGAGCATCAATAGGACACAGATTGGTATTGTGTCGAATTATACGTAAAGCCCTACTTGTACTTACCAATGCTCACACTGTTAGCTGACCATCGGTAGACCTAAGTTAGTTATGTTAGCTAGTCTCAAAACAAATGTCAAAAAAATACTACAAGGAACGCAATATATCCACAACACAGGTTCCGTAAGGTGTCAGATGTAAACATAAACAAATCTCCAAAAGGCTTCATCTCGTACTATACAGTAATTTAGTAGTTTATAATCAAAATCTAGCTAACAAAAGTAGGATACCCGCTTCCACATTTCAATATGTGTACCAGGCGATCATGAACGCAGCAGAGTACCCCAGTCGTATAGCCAAACCGTTCATAGTACGGACGGCCATACAACGCAGCTGCCGCGCCTTACACGCATCGCCGCACGCGCTGCACAGCGTGCTTTGTGCATGCCGATAGACCGAGTGGCTCAAGGGATAAGAGTTAGAAAATAACCTAGAAAAAACCACCACCATCCTAAAAAGTGGCTGTGGCATTCACCATCCACCACCACCATCCTATATCCTATTACCTATGAGTACAGACGCATTAGGAGATAAATGCTTATAATCGCCACGCTCGCTGGGCAAGCGGGTTGGCGATCGCAGTAGTGTATCTATGTCCACTATGATAACGCTGCTGCACGGCATCAATCTCCGATATAAATGGTCCATGACACTTCAATTCGGTAATCGACTCTTACGACATCCATAGGAAGAGTTGGGGTGGTGATAAATGTATTGTTACTGCCGTCAGCATACCTACGGCTGTTGTTTCAAGGCTGTGGTATAAGAACGTTTAAAAAAGTAGACTGTTTTGGTAAAAAAGAAGCATTAATTTACAATATTGGTGCTAAAACCTTCCTCTTGAATCACTATTTCTGTTAAAAACACCGCTTCAAAATCCGTAGTGTTCTGTTACGATTTAAGATTTAAGCATACATAGGGACAAACAAACAGCGATAGCGACTTTGTTTTATACTGTTTTATTTTATTCTATTCCTATCTTCCGAGTATGATATTATATCGGAAGAATATTTTTAGGTGCACGCTTTCGATTGGCATCATATCAAATACCTACGAGGCGTTGGTTTTTCACATTTTAATCGAACGGTTCGATTTACAGACGAAACGAGTCATTTTCAGAATATCTTTTAATGCACTATTAAAAATGAATCAAACTCTCCTTTCAGCAAAATATTAGCTTTAGGGACGTTTCTTTCATGTGTCACAGTCACATTGAAATGAAATCACTAATATAGTGCACTTATTACTTTACCGCTACCTCTTACGTCTTAACCCGCCACATTGTATTAAAAAAGGATGTGCGTTTTTCGCCGATAGGTTACAGATTAGCGTCGATCACGTCTTCCGCAAAACACGAGTTGTGCGGTTTTAGATCGCGGCCTTCGATAGCTCGCAGCGGCCAATTTTTGACGGTTTTACGGTGTCAAATAGTGTAAAGTGATTTCACAAATCATCTAGTTTAACATAATTATGTCGGTTATTTTGTTTTAGACAAGTTTATACTACATTATGTACTCAGCAAACATTTCGGGTCTGGTGTATTTTTTAATAAAGTACAAACATGTTGATTATAAACATATTTTGCAATGTAACGTGCTTAAATTGAGTAAACATCATTTAGATTTTTGATTTTGATATTGGTTTGCTAGACTTAAATGAAGTTATCTACAAAGCATTACATGACTTTATTTTCTTTCTTATTGTTATTACGTGTGATGTAGCGGCCCTACCGTGAAAAACGAAATTCGTAAATTTCGAGGATTTGTCTCTCTCACTCTAATGACGTCTTCGTTTGAGTGACAGAGAAAAATCCTCAAAATTTACGAATTTCGATTTTCGCGGTAGTAGGCTAGTTATGTGATCTAAATAACCTGTAAAGTTTTCATATTAATAATTATTATTAATAGAAGAGGCCTAGGCCTACATCCAACAGTGGACTAAGAGAGGCTGTTGATGTGTAATGTGTTTACTATTAAATCCTTTACAAATTAAGAGTCAAGATAATTCATCAACTTTACATAAGAAACAATGTATTCATAAGCCTCCAGGCCATTATTAATATTCCCCCAAATACACGATTACATATTCAGTTCTTTATTTATGAATATTGCGAGGGTACATATAATTAAAATTTTAAACTCTCCCATTGTTTTTGTGTACCGGGCCATATAAGGGAGTTGTAGTATCTTGTTAAATTATGTTTAATATGTTAGTTAGGGGACTGTTTTTTGTTAATTAAGGGTCTGTATCACCATCTCCGAATTATTTCTTTCAGATATAGGTTAGGTATTGTTTTCATATGCGTGGGGAAAAGGATTGTGACAATTTTATCTGACGGATATATGGATTTATCCAGGGATTATAAAACAGGCCGTAAATTAAATAAATATGTTTTTCGTAATGACAGATCTATTAGATGCAGTGCTAACAGTTTTTAAAAATTAAAATGTAAAGTTAAAATAGGCGCATAGCTTTAGCTCCCATAAAATATTTAGTTTTCGCGCCATTTTTACTACTAAGTTAGTTTGGCGGGCTATTACTTAATAGCTTGTACTATTTAATTTGACAATTTTAACTTCCGTTGAAAATTCGGCATTCTTCCGGTATTTGAGTGACTCATTTAAGATACTTTCAAAATGTTTGACACGCACGGCCCTTGGACTACAGCTTAAGACAATTGTTTAATTTAGAAAGCTCATTAAGAATTCAAACGCACGAAGATCATATGCAAATCTGCGAAAAAAGGATCTAAAGTCAAATGTACCCAGCAACAATGTCTCTTTCATTAAATACCGTCGACACTCATTTAAAACAAATCAACAAAAACATTACCTAAGATAAAACAAAATCAAAACAATGGCGCGCGGAACACGAAAAAGAAATATTCGAACAAAGAACGCTCTCCGAATATCTGGAAAAGTTGAAAAGGCATTCCATTTTCAAATGTGACGCACCTCGCTGCCAGTGCGTTTCCCGCGGTTTCCCCTTTCCACGCACACAGACACAACCGACCTATAGGCACTCTGTAGACTAGTCTATGGCTGGAAGCAACGCATCGATAATGTAAAATTCCAAAGAATTTATAGTACATTGTGCATCAAGGGAGGTAAGTACGGAAATACTAACGAGAGTGTTAGAAGCCCGACGCCGTCAGGCGGAGGGCTTTTATGACTCGAGTTAGTATTCCGCTTACCGACCGTGATGCATACAATGTTTTTCATCACACTTGCTAACCAAAAAATAAGTTTTAAGACATAATATTATTAAATGACGTACTGACATTTCTATTACTCCCTAGGGAATTTAACTTTTCTATTACTCCCGCTAGGCGCGCAAGCAATGGCGCGCTTAGACAGCAAGTGGGATGAAAAAAACATTACCAACGAGCTACGAGAGTTTCTCTTCAACTTCTGAAGTTTTAAAAGTATATTTATTATTTTTACCGACATTATAAATTACGTAGCTTCTAATTTAATCCCTAAGCGCAATAACTCGTATACAATATTCAAATAATTTCAACTTAATCCACTCCTTACCTATCACGAAAAAAAAACAAAATAAGTACATAAATAACCGAACAGTAACCGATACTAAAACAACACAGATGCATCATATTCCCCCATAGCATGTAAACACACGTACATGCGCAGTCTCGTTCTGGCGCTTAGCTTTCCCGCATAGCGTTATCTCGCTCTGTGTCTGGGCGTGTTCTGGCCTGTGATTGGTGGAGGGGAGAATGGCGTTTATCGGAATCCGACGGCAACCTCCCGACGGCATTTTCCCGACGCTTCGTGTTCCAAAATCGAAAACGCGTTGTGAAAGATTGTTCGTTTTATGAAAATGTATTTTGTGACTTATATTGCCGTTTTTCGGGTTGATAATGTGTATTATTTTAGTGTAAATAAGCACGTGTCAGTATATTTGTGAAAAAAACCTAAGTAATAAAACATTTTGTACATTTTCAAATTTATATTTGTGATAAATGATAAAGTAATAAAACTGTAATACTGCAAACTGATAGTTAAAAAAAATACTATACGTGACCTGAACAAGTTAAATGAATAAAAATAATATGCATTTAACGTAAAATCAGGAGTAAAATAATATGTCTGAAAACCAGGGGCAATTTAACTAAATATTTTGTTAGTTGCATTTGTAAATATACCTATATCATAATTATCATAAAATTCATAAATATAAATACTAATTTATAGGTTTTCCTTTTTAATTTAATTAACATCAGAATCATTTATATCGGTTAAAATTTAGACAAATAAAATTTTCAGAAAACAGTAATTTCTCGAAAATAAAGTTTAACAGCATAATTATGTAAAACTTTATTTTGCTGAGAATATCCATTAAAATGTTGTGTTGTAGCTTATTAGATTTAGAATTATTAGTTATTTTAATGTCCATTTGCAACTAGGTACGAAAATTACGAAATGTAAATGTTTACTATTAAATCAAACTGTCGTGAGAATGAGGAAGTAGGAAAGCGGCAAATAAAAAAAATGAAGCTGCGAAAAGTTGGCTTTCCATAGAAAATTGGAATTCGACGCCTTTTTTTAACTGGCAGCGATAGTTAGACAGGGTATATTTCTGTCCTCGTACAGTCAAGTGTAAAAATATGTATCGAAATAATCCTAATTCTTATTAGTTATTACACAGAATTAAAATGCATTGCGGCATATTTTTGAGCATTTTGTAACACCTTATTTTGCCTTTAACCGTCCTATTTCAGTAAAAGCGAAGCGCTTTTACTTATCTCCTTCTAGACATAGGGCGTTTGGTGTTTTGCTCAACGGAGAGTGAATGGAAAATCGATACAATGAACGAATGGGAAATTCGGTCTAAGCGACGGTATACTTTCGTCGTTCGGTGTCGTTGTGCCGTATGCAGGGCGTCCCTAAACTAAGGGACATGAAAAAGTACCTTAAATATCGTAGATAGGGTATTTTGCTGAAATAAGACTATGTTACTTTTAAGAGTTACTGATTCAGCTGATTAGAATAGCTGTGATTTTTTCAAAAAAATGCTAACCTCGCCTGGGAATCCCAATGAAATATGAAAAAATAAATACCAGTTTTTATGGTCCCAATCGAGACCATGCACCTAAAGAAATTATACTTCCAAAGTAACAGAGTATCTCAGAAGAAAAATTTTGTTTTGATGTTCATAGCTACTTAATTGTTATACAAAATTTATGAATGCAGTAGGTATTACTCCCTATTAAAAATAAGATAAAGTTGTACTTTTACCCAAACAGTCTATCATTGACGCATATTGACGCCATGTATCTACACAAATACTTTTGACACAACTGTCAATGTCAGTAACTATCCGATTCTCAAGTATGCCAAATTAGTGGACGAATCAGGAAGGATTTCTATTAGTGATAGATGACAGAATCAGAAAATTCAAATATAGAATACCTGTGAGGTTGTAAAGGTGGGTTTACACGAAACGAGCGAATGCTTTTTCTATCTCCCACTACGAAATCAACGAATTTCGACGAATAACTTTTTGTGTAACGAACGAATTTCGTAGAGTGGGGGATAGAATGAGCATGCTCGTTTGGTGTAAACCCACCTTAAGCAGGTGGATTCTCTGTTTATTTTTTATTTTATTTTTGTTACTGGGAACACCAAAAGCGCTATAATGTATCTATAAACAAAGCCCATGACAGGTTCTCGCTTATGGAAACATAATACATCATCTAATTCATAGTTCAATGAAATCAACCTACTTACAAATTCACACTGCATGAGACCAGTTAATGAAAATAAATAAATAAATATCTTGGGACATCTTACAACCAACACTAATCAACCTAGTCCCACGGTAAGCTCAATTTAAGGCTTATTGTGTTGTGGCCGTTGTGGGTACCAGGTGACAATATATATAATAGATAGATACGTACAGATACTTAGATACACAGCAGCGATGCATGTATAATATAAAACTAAACAAAAAAAATTGTTGTACTTTTGTTCTGCCACCCAGGCGACAAAAATATGCCCAGTAAAGAAATGTCTTTAAAAACGCTTTTTATTCCTGTGTACAATTATTCTTGCTTAAATAATAACTAATTTTTACCATTATTACCACACATTCATCCTTATCGAGATCATTGTTTATCTCTCTAAGGGTGAGTGCACACATCACCAATTATTGCGTTACACGATTCGGCGCATACGCAGCCGTTCGTGAACAACCGGCTTTATAGGAATATGGACTTAAACAGCTTGTACTTGGATTCAAAACTCGAATGTTATAGTGATTAAAGTGTGGTTGTTATTTAGACTATTTCCATACTAGAATTTAAACTATCGTGAGGCATTAATACCTGTAAATACAATTAAGCTCACGTGTATTTAGTCAATATGCGCGATATGCTTCGGAGAACCTAGGTCTCCATTATCAAACCCTGTTATAGAAGTTGCGAACAATGTAAAAAAACAGGTGAAAGAAATATTAGCCATAATCTAAGATTATGTTACTTTATTGTTTTCACCACACTGCTCGTAAACATGCTGTTTGTCCTTCAATTTCAGAGCGCAAAACTGTGTTTTAATCTCTAGAGGTTAAAGTAAATTTTTTTTAATCTTCTCGATAGACTAAAGCTGATTTGTTTATTTTTTGGAAGTTGAGGACTTGCAAATAAATACCGTCTAACTTGTTATGTTTGAGTTTTATTTCGCATGTTTCCTCGCTTTAATGTGGTGAAAAATGTTGTGTTTCACTCGGCAGCAAAGCCTGTTCAACTCTCGTGCCTTGAAACCCTCGCATCACTCAAGATTCCATTTTATGAACCAAATTTCAAATTCTGGAATTATTCACTTGCTCGGGTTTCAATATTTGCACGTGAGTTAAACAATCACTTTGCTCCCTAGTAAAACGAATAACTATTTCATGATTTTCACACATTCGTAGTTGTCTCAGTTCGTAATAAAGTTTCTAAGATCAAAAATACACTCTTTTGCTTTAAAACTGAGACGTTTGCCTGTAAGTATAGGTAGGTAGGTACCTAGGTATAGTTCGAAAAATATAAATTGAATGTTTATTTTTACTATAATGTAGGCAGAAAGTTACCAATTTATATTTCACGAACTACCTACTGTTCGACAGTAGAAAACAAAAAAGTAAACAAATATGTATGGCTGACATTTCATATCATTTGACATCTTTGACACATATCGTGAAATACGTTGATATGTTTTTTCGTTAATGGATTAGGTACTATTAAATTCCAATAATTTTAACTAAAAATCTATGTGAACTCAAGGTTTAAGGTTAAGTTGGTAATAAAATCAAGATTGTTATTGACTAGGTATCAGCCACCCCAAAGCCAAACCGTATTTTAGTCAACTAGGTAACTTTATTTTTAATCAAGTAAATAGCAGTTTACGACAGAAAAAGTGTACTTTTAGGTTTTAACGATGTTTACTAGATAAGTCAACTAACGATGAATGGGCCTTAATCAAGTAACTGCTCTACTTATCTAGTAGTACATGAACAACCTATAAACAAAACACTTACTATAACCCTGTTTTTCAGTCCTAAGAGCGTAGCGATAAGCGCATTACCTACAAACATTTATAATCGGCTAAGTATCGAATTGTTCCATCCATTGTTTGAAGGCTTTAAACCTTTGGCACCCTAGAGAATTGGTTTGGAGAGTTTAAGCCTACACCGTTCGCAAAAACCAACCCAAAAACGAAGATATTCTATTAAACTTAGGGTCGCTTTTAGGTTGATCTAATAGGAAATGATTCCTGAAAAGTGAAAGCTTTACGCAAAGGTATTTAGGTTTAAACTCCTATTGAAAGAGGTGAAAGTTTTGGGGTTGAACAAGCAATTCAACCCCAACTGTATCGACAAGTTTTAAAGCTTGTTTTGGCTTGAAGATGCCTGTAACGAACACTGTAATTGTATCGGGAACGTGGTAGATGTTTCAAGCGATTTTGACGCTTAAAGCTGGAGCTTAAGAACCGTCTTTACGTGGGAGAGTTTGGCGTCAGTTGCACATGACTATGTTTTTGTGAATTCATTTTCGATACGAGTTTTCTTGACAGTAAGTACCTTCGTTATTCGTTTGGTACCTACTTACATTTCATTCACGATAGACACGGATACGTATATCGTATAATATATGTATACCGACCGAATTACCCTTAAAGTGAAACGCTTTTCAGCCAATAAACAATTTTTTCTACTCCCGTACTTTTATTTGTCATTTACAGAGTCATGAACACACCTTTAAATCCTACTTTATAGATGTCAAGATAAGTCTATTTTGTCTATTCCCTATAAACGCATTCGGGCATACACGCAGTGCGTTTTTAGATTTTAAGACACCTCGTGTATACAAGACGTAATGAAATTAACCAACCTAATTTTAAATGTCATTTCTGGTGAATAGTATACAGGAGCTTTCTTTTTTAATTTTGACGTCTCCCGTCCGACCTTGATGATGATGATTAATAAACTTGTGTTTATACAATAAAGGCCATTGAATACACTGTTTGACT